>JAPSES010024717.1:0-13175 GCA_029822895.1 Maxillicosta whitleyi
GCGCCTATGTTCACATAAAACTTGTTCTGTACTAAATCCACACACTTGTGGATTTTATAATTAAATATCAGACTAAAAAACGTGGGATCTACCTGTGAGTTTGTTAACAAACATGGTCTATATTTATTATTATAATACATTAACACAAATTAGCGACTGGTAGCTCAGTGGTTAAGGCCACTGACTTTGGTGCGGAAGATGGCCGGTTCCAGACCCAGGTGATCCCTTGGGAAAAGGTTCTTTACGCTGTACATCTCAAGGGGGGGTAAGCCTCATTGTGCTGGGTTGTGTCAGGAAGGGCGTCGTTAAAAACCTGTGACAAATAACACGTGAAGGTGATTCGCTGTGGAGACCCCAAAAGGGAAAAAGCCAAACCAACACAAATGAAGTGAAGCTCCCATCATGTGAGTACAGAAGCAGGAAATGACGTTAGAGTGCCAATGTGGTTATTTGGGCGACGAACTGTTGGTTTTGTCAAATGCCAAAGAAAGGAGTGGAGTTCTGAGCCACGCTTCCTTATCTTATCCTGCCCTACAGTTGGCCATTCAAAAGCAAATGTCAGTCACTGGCATGTTGTGTACACACATACACACACTCTTACAGGGAGGGGATGGACGGCTGCAGGGTTGTTAGTGATTTCCAGCTGATACACAAACACAAAAGCCCTCTGTGTCTGGCGTCGACCCCCACCCTCACCCCCCTCCTCGCTATTCATCCCTCAGGCCAAGTTCCTGTCCAGTGACCCCAGAAAAAAAAAAGAAAATCCAGCCCTACCCCTGTCTGAACATGCAAACTGCTTCACTGGGACTCCTCAGTTGTTACTTCTGCTTCTCCTTTAATTCCACAGAAGCTTCACCGCTGTCACAACATATATATTAAATACGCAATTCCAGACTCATTTCCCGTTGAACAGTCTCCTCCGTTTAATTTCGGGGGAATTTTAGACTCATGTACTTAGAGCAATACAGAGGTTTTATGTGCAAATTGACTTCCCCCGACCTGCAAATAGCTCCATAGCTCCGCCCTATACTATGATTAAGAAAATATGTCAGTGGATTTCATGTCTTATGATCCTCTGGCATGCATGTTTCAACAAAAACCTGTATTTTATACATTTTTTTAAAATAATAATAAATACCTTAACAGTGGATTAGATGCAGGACTCTATATATGATTTATTATTCTGTCTAAAGATGTTATTTTGTCTTTTATCTTTATTATCATTTACTTTTAGCCCCAGATATGTCAAAGCATTTCCTTATGGCTGGTTTGTTTTGGACTCTTCTATGCGCTTTTTATACTTTTAGATAAGATTTAACTTTACATGAACTTATGACAAATTTGGTATTTCCTTTCTGAAGGTTTATATTTGACTGTTTAGTTTTGTGGTTGTATCTATAGCCGGTATGCAACGTATCTTAAGGCCACACCAATTATTTAATTTTTTTTGCTACTTGGACTTTTTTAGAAAAAAAAAATTGGAGTGACAGGGCGGGAAAAAAAGTGCAGATGCAGATTTGGGGCGTAAAGAATAACAGGATTATTTTAGTTTTCAGCTTTTTATGACAAAGATTTATACATTAAATCCCTTTATTTAATCTATTATTATGATTCTGAATAAAGGACATTGTTTTAACAGAATTTATGTTGCATTTACTACTTTTAATAACTCTTTCTGATTGGTTGTTCTCTAGCATGTGACCATAAAGAAGCTCTCTTATTGGTTCCCAGAGTTTATATTGTTTTCAATGGGATTTTTTACTCCAGACCTTTGTTTTTTTTGGAAAATGTGAAAAATCTTAGCAAAGAAGATACAAATAAAATTGTTGTGGCCTAACAGTTCGACTGTTATTGAGCGGTTTGCTGTTGTCGAACCTCATGAAGGAAAACAAAACGTGATCTGCAATGCAACTGTAAAAAGAAAGACTGAAAGCTTGTATTTGTTCTTGAGAAAGATGGAGTGATAAGACAGAGTGGGTGAAAATGGAAAAACATACGGTGGCAAGTGGAACAAACGTGGAGGTGCGGTTTTTATGGGTCCTGTTGAAACCTGACGATAACATGAAGGAAAGAAAATAAACAGCAGCAGATTGTGACACAAGACCTGCCTTGTTGAAATAGAAAAAAAAATAGTAATAATGGATAAAGAGAAAGGCTTATGATCGTGCAAACACTTTAACACACTAAAATAATAGTATTATAATAGTATTATTCATTCTAATGTTTATTTAACCTCAGTTGAAGGCCTCATTTGCATTATAACAGAAAAAAATGCAGAAGTTATTGACGGTAAAAAGAGTGAACAGGTGGAGGTTTTTCTTGTCGATGCTTGATCCAAGTCTGACTTTTCTAACATATTTTGCAATTTTATTGCACTTCTAACACTATTATAAGTTTAAAATGAGCTTTTATTACATTTATAAATGAAGCTACAGCATGATGACACACACACACAGACACCTAAATATGTGTATTAAAATGCTCTTACAACAATAACAATTTTATACAGTATGTAACTTCCTTGTGTCTTGATTTGAAACTACATAATGCAACAGTTTTTTCAGACACTTTTTTCAAACCATTTTTATTTATTTATTTATGTAATAATATTTGCAATGGACAGCATTTTTAAGTAAAACCATGAAACGTTAATCCTCTGCAGAGAACAAAAATGCATTGCTGGGTCTCAGGATGACATACAATATATTATCAATATAATAAAAAAACATACATGCATAAGTGTGTAAAATATTGATGTGTGTAATTATAAATAGTTGGTTTTAAGGAGTAATTTACCAAACATTCTTTATTCAATGAGGCTTATGCTGCTGGGGGGGGGGGGGGGGGGGTGCGACAACAAGGGTTTATCCCCAAACTCCCCCCAATCCTCTGTTATATAATAAAGCAACAATAAATACATGACACAATATACAAAAAGTACCAACTTTATTAAAACTCCATTTCAGGGATATAATAAATGTGATGTTTTTGCTGATTGTACATTAAGATTACAACTAATAATAACACATAATGTCACCATTGTGGTGGTTTGTTGGTACAAATAGGGATGCACCCAAATGAACATTTGTGGCCGAAGCTGAATAAAATATGAAACCTTGGCCGAATACCGAATATTGAGTGCGGTTAAGTTTTTTGCTATTTTTTTTTAATAGTACATAAATGCCTAGAATACATTATTAGACATGTTTTTTTTTTTAAGTAAATGTTTATTGAATATTCCACAACAGTAAATGGTTGATCATTCAAAACCATGAATTCCATTACCAGACAGATCCAACCTAGTTTTCCTGGTAGAATATATTCAGTTACCGAATATTCGGTGCATCGCTAGATACAAATCAACACATCTGGATACATAACTTTTCCTTTTTTTATATATAAAACTGCACTTTTAATGTATATTAACCTCCATGTCCCAGTTAGTGCTATTTGTTGTATGTATGTTTGGGATAAGTAACTCACTCTCATAAGTTAACGTTGTAATTCAGTGTAGCTTATTTTGATTTGATTCAATACAATACTGAAAAAAAAAGAAGTGATGCAATTCAATATATTACAAATTTAATTTAATTTTTCCTTTCCTCTTCCTCTGAAAGTTATCGCACTCACACAGACAATATCCAGCGTTTGGGTAAAACCATTATAACCAGCAAAACTCCATTTTGGGGACACACTTAAACATTCTATTTCATCTTTAAATGTTCCATTGTGGTCAAATACAAAGGTCAAAACTGTTCGACGCAGCCTTAAAAAGTGTGACGTTCACTCATATCTGATGAAGTCACGCTTTCCTGACCACTACCAACGATCCTCTTGTTGATTAGGTTTTATTAGGCCTCCCTAAAGCGCGTGGAGTACACGGTTAGCTCCTAAATGGTTGTTTTCATGTCTGCTATCATCTCTTGACCTCGCCGTCTCCTCGACTCAGACTTTTATCTCATTTTATTTATATCCGCTGTGTGCTCCGACTTCCTCCACCACAGTCTGCACCGCTGTCAGTTTAAGAAATAAAACGACAAACGTGGCACAAACACGAGCATAAGATAAAAGAAGCATGTGCGTCTGATGAAGTCATCACCGTAAAAGTCATGTATAGACGTTTGACAAATGGACTTTTTTCTGTGTGTGTAAGCATGAGGCATTTGTGGTGCATCACTGCTGCCCGGAATGACAGCTTTTCATATAAAAGCCTTTATTCTTACAGAAGTTTGGGTGGATACGTTATATATGAGCAGAGCCGAAGTCTTTAGGGATGATTTAGTATAAATTACAGACAGATGAAGTCCTTTATTGAACTGCCAGATGCAGCTGATGCTCGGGGACACGTTTCTGGAAGACAGTCTGCAGATATAGAAGGGTTTTAGTAAAGGAACAGTTTAATCTCATATATTAAAGTATCTGTGTTGAGCTGCAGCTACAGAAGAAAGTCACTGTAAAAAGCTCTAGTTCATTTATCTGCTCTAAACTGTAATATGTTAAAAACAGTGGGTTTAACTACCACCATGTAAAGCCTGAACCATTAAATAATTGGCAGAAAAGTCCAGTAGTTTTTTTTTTTTTTTTTTCAAATATCAATTTCCATTTATTAGTTTCAATTTCGTATCATATTTGATACATCGGGTCTCAACACTCAAATATTATTTTTTGACAAACAAATACATAATATAACACAAACATGTCCAACAAATTGGTAATTTCTTTTCAAAATTGTCAGAAGTTTTGCTTCCTTCATCATAGTATTTGTGTCTTTCATAGTAATTATCCCTGTTTTTAAATGGTACAACCTTCCTCACGTGGAAGGTTATATGTGTGTATATATATAATATAGTTTAGTGTGTGTGTGTGTGTGTGTGTGTGTGTGTGTGAGGGTTCTGTTGAAACATGTGAGACATGTTAGTGGTTGGAAGGAGGTGGATTTGACAGGAATGAAATAGTCAATTTACTATTTACCGTCATAAAAAATAAAACAAAAAACACTGAAAATGGCCTCATGAGAAACAAGGATCAAAGTATTAAATATGCAATGGAATAAATGAATGAATAAATAACCACAGGTCAGCGGAAAATAAAGGAAAGGAAATCTGGACATGAATAAACTCACTATTTTTTTTCTTTCTTTTTCTTTCTTTCTCTCTTATCTTTCTTTTTTGTTGTATCTATCTTACTTTTTCTTCTATCTTTCCTTTCTTTCAATTTTCTTGTTCTTTCATTCATTCTTTCTTTATCTCTTTCTTTTATCTTTCTTTTGAGCTTTTTTATCTTTCCTTTTTGTTTTATCTATCTTTTTTATTCTATCTTTCTTTCATTCAAGTTTTCTCTTTCTTTTATCTTTCTTTTTTGTTTTATCTGTCTCAGTTTTTATTCTATCTTTCCTTCTTTCTTTCATTCAAGTTTTCTTTCTTTCTGCCTTTTATCTATCTTTTGAGCTTTCGATCTTTCTTTCGAGGTATTATTTTCATTCAAATTCAGTCATTCTAGTTCTAGTCCTTCTGTCTGAGTCCAGTTCTTGTGACTCCACCAGTTTGTAAAACATCCCATTATCGTTTCCATAATGTTCAGACAAAAGAAGCATTTTGGATGCAGACGTACAAATCATCCTTATCACAAAAAAACAGTAATTTATTCTAAATGCAAATCAACTTTTCTTAACTCAGCTGAACTTGCACATGTAAGTGTTTTTATTGCACTTATTTGGTTCTTAAAATAACTGACGTGTGCTGGATCAGCACCAACCGACAAGGCCAAAGTGTGGTTACAAGTCTAAAAAGCAGTTGAGATAAGACATATATGGACGTTACAGAGGTCAGTGTTTGTGTTGGGTTTTGCTGAGGCAAGAAATAAGGAGCTGTTTTGTCTGTTACGTATCTCAGTTGTTAATGGTTACGTGTTTTTGTTCTGGGAAGTTGACGGAAACATCGGTGCTGATGACTGGCGCGCAAACATCCAGGAACATCAAAATAATGTTAAAAATGAAACACATGGGGAGTTCTTTCAGTTTCTAAGTGATACCTGCGGGATTTAACTCTAATAAAATCATGTATAAACGGTTTGATGGATAAGACTGGAAATGTTTACACAATAGGATGTGGTTCATTTGTCCAAAGCTTTGTGATGTTCAGTGTTAAATCAACATTCAATAAAATACAGTAAGAAAAAACTGCAAAATCATCACTTTCTCTGATTTGACTGTTTGAGTAAAATGAACATTTGTGTTTTATTCTTTAAACCAGTCGTCCCCAACGTCCAGGGGATCAATTGGTACCAGGCCAAGAAATAATTATTTCCAGAGTCATCACAATCTTTTATTTTGAAAAATGACCGGATTCTCTTGGTTACATCTCAGTCACTTGAGTGCCAAAAATTGAACCCACAAGTTCGCAAAAATTTGTAAAAACCAGACAAATCCAGCAAATCTGTGCAAGAAGAAGATCAACTGCTGAGGTCGCAAATGACGGCGGCTTTAAAAGTATCTTTCAGACAAAAAACTCTGCCGGTGTTCTGGATTAAAGTAAACTACCGACAACATTTCTCCCAAATTCCAAATAAAAGTATTGTTATTCACAGCAGGTATTTGCAGAACACCACACATGGTCAAAATAACAAACAGACGCAGGTGTTTTCAGAGCTGAAATAGTGCAAAAAAACAGTTCATCTTCATTTCCAAACAACACAATACTAATGTTGTAACTTTGGAACAGTTCAGACGTCCATATTTGGTGGAATAACCCTGGTTTTCAGTGACGGCTTTCATGTGTCTTGGCTCTGCACCGTTACTGTTGGATGATTTAATTCAGCTCAGAAACATTCAAGAAGCTCACACACGTTCCATGGCTTGGACCGTGCAGGTCTGGAGATTGTTCTGGTGGTCCGTCATCCACACTTTTATTAATTCTAGCTGAAACCAGGAGCATTATCCTGATGGAAGAACCTCAGAGTGAAGAACATTGTCAGAGCAGAAGTTATTTTTGGATTCTAATAACTTTGGCAGTCCTAATAACACTGTTGTAGTCTAGTGTAATAAATAGTGATGGTCTCAGTAGTGCACAATCAAGTAACAGTTCCACTGTAGTTCATGTAAAACACTGCATTAGAACTTGGCTGTAGTGCACAAATAAAGATGGATTTGATCAATTTAAAACATACAAAGTCAGATGCCGTTTCACAAACTTGATAAAATAATTATTTATTGTTTGTGAAATATCGATACTGACGCATCCGTATCGTGAAGAGGCCTGCGATGATATATCCCCGTATGGATATTTTGAACACAGCCCTAATATGAACCAATTTAAATGTAAATTTTCCTGCAGCATGTTGAAGTCACATTTAGGAAACACGTTCCAGTGTTATAAAGAGCACTTCACCAAACCAAACCAATACTTAAATTAACGACTAAAGCATCTGCATCTGATGAATATTATGTCAAGACACAGTTTAAAGTCCACCAGAAACAGTGGTTTATCCAAGAATAACCAACAGGCTGCATTTTTTTTAATGATACCTGTGTATTTCTATGTATTAAAAAACTAGATAAAAGGCAGGAAATAATGGGTTAAAGTGAGTGAACCAATGGCACCAACAGAAATCCTAATGTGTTGTTAGTTTTAGTGCCATAAGAAGACTTGACTATTAGCCTCAGTGTAGACCTGAGCTCACTGCTGGTTGTTATTTGTGTTATTTCAGCAACAAATGTTTACGCAAATACACATTCCAAATTATCCGTCGGGCTTCTAGGATCTTTAGTATAAATTTCATGCCAATCCAGTGAAAAATAAGCAAGTGATGAAGAAATTTATCTCCAAGCTCCAGAGTATTTGGAACAGAGCTGTAGGATTTTCCCAGGCCGTGTGAACTAAATAAAAGTTTTTTTGTTTTTTTTAAGTTACTGGACCTTTGTTGAAATGAGACATAATATACTTGTGTACAAAAATATATTATAAATCACCTTCAAACAAAGTATATCTACCATATATCTGTAAGTTCACATACACTTAGATAAATAAGGGGAAAGAAAATTAAAACTAATAAAGAAATAAAGCAAAAAGGTACATAAATACTGACATGTTGGTTGGTACCGCACCATCTGCTCATACATAGCAGAATTGGAATGACCCATTTGGACTGTAAATGACAACATACATGTGGATCACGAAGGCATTAGTTGTCTCCGGACACCTTTGTGTTGATCATGACGTACTTATACTGGTATTAGTATTTATAATAGCTTTGGTATTGTCACCGCAGAGTTTTGTTCTTGTGACTACGAAACGAAACTTCAGCTGAGAATCCAAGAAACAGAAGACCGCGGCTGTAAAACTACCCCGCCCCTGGCCTACTTTCACGCTGTTAGGAGTACAAGGCATGTTGCGAAAGAGATTGAAGCTGACAGACGGAAAGATAGAGAGACCTTAAGAGTCACAATGGACGAGGAGGGAGGCGAGAATTAATGCAATTCACCGCTGTCGAGAAACCGCTTCCTCAACTGCAGTTGTTTATGTCTTTTGCAGATAAACCAGGGGGAACAATGCTAAAGGGAACATAAACAAACACGTATAGGAAGGCAAATGCACACACAGAGTGAGAACCAACTCAATAATGCACTGTTTATTGTTCTTAAACAGTTTTTATCCTGTTTTTGGTCTCACTTCAATAAACCAACCAGTGGTAGACGTGAAGTAATAAGCCAATCTGCTGGAGGCCGACTGTAGTTCTGCGGTATTACGAGGCGATATCGATCTCGCATTTGTCACGTGTGCCTTGTAAATGTTTCCTTGCGTGTACACAACATTGTCTGGCAGGAAACTCCCACAACAAACAGGTCAGTAATCAGTGGCTGGCATCAAGTCGGCCACTGGTGCGTTACCTGTCATAAAAGCATCCTTTCCTTACTGCCGTTGAGCGATAAACGGCTAATGAACTCGGTAATAATAATACAATAATAATAATACACACTGTTAAGCATTAACAAATACTGAATTCATCATTTATGAAGCATATTCACGACACGAAGACTCATTAGTAGATGGTTTTAATAAATATTAATACAGTTTGTTTGATAATCCCATGTGTCGTGTCTTTCCTTTGTTACTTTTGTGAGTCTTTATTCATTTAAAACCTTTAAACCTAATTTATAAATGCTTTAGAGCGCATAGATAGTGCACACTTCAGATGAGCTCACACCATTTACTGTAAATTCCGGACTATAAGCCGCTACTTTTTTCCCATGCTTCAGTCCATCTTGCTTCCTGGTATATCTGGGATTGTCAAAATAAAATGACAGAAGACGTCAATATTACCTGTTCATTAACTACTCTCCGTGCTGCTTAAAATACTGCGACGTCTACAGCGAGAATTTACATTTTATGTGTGTATGAAGTTAATTCTTCTTCCTAAAATCAGTCTCTGTGGCTTGTATTCAGGTGCGTGTTATAGTCCGGAAATTACGGTACTTAATTAATGAGTAGTAAGTGCTTTATATAATTAATTCCTGTATTAATAACGGTTTATAGCACATCTATTGGAAAAGGAATTTGTGAGTTATTCTGTCTGAATAGTGTATGTGTGTGTGAACATAAATACACATCATAACTGGTTGTAAGTGATGCAATAATTCATTTTAAAATGCTGAGTGCAGAATTGATGAAAATGCAGTAATTAAGCATGTTGTAGATGAGTTTATTAATGAAAAAACATTCATAAATGTCTGTAAAGTATCAACTAATGAGTCATAAATATGCTTTATAAATGATGAATTCAGTATTTGTTAATGTTTGACTAACATGATTATGAATCTACTAAATACTAAATCATATATAACTGGCTTATAAACATCTACTAATGAGTATTCATGTTATAAATATGCTTTATAAATGATGAATTCAGTGTTTGTTAATATTATAAAGTGTTACTTTATCAATGAACTCCAACTACTGACTGGTCACAGAAGGATCAGAGCATTCAAATACACTTTGCGTATGATATTTTGCCCTTTTAGATGACTGCCATATATAAAGCGGTGTAAAATAAGTCCAAAAAAAGTCTAATTATGCACAACAATCTTTCTCTTTGACAAACTAATAATTTTTTTTCATGTCAAATTTTCTCTCTAATTGGAAAGAAAAACACTATATTCAGAATAACCTGTTTAAAAAAGTATAATTGCATATTCATTTAATATTTATGTTCATATACTTGACTAAAATAATGTTTTTTTCTGAGTTTTCCACTGGTGCCAGATGTTTCACTGTAGGATCTCAGCCTTCAGTCTGTAAAAGTTCAATTTTTCAGTATTTATTCCTATTATTAACCTGTTATAATGTTTAAGAGTATAAATGTGCACAATTCTTCTTCATCTTTACTCCATCTGACTGTAAACAGCGGTGTTGAAACTTGCCATAAAACCACAAATTGCACATAAATTCCAAATTCGCTGTATACTTTTCCAAAGAATCCGCATAAAATCAGAATAATATTAACATATCTCAAATGTCTGAGTCTGAAAATGCTCCATTTGGAAAAAAATCCAGAATATCCAAGAGTAATATGATGTTTATATGACACCTGTCAAATTCTGAATATTTTATTTGGCAACATTTACTGGAATTCTAAAGCTTTGAATTTCACGTTTAATGAAAAAATAAGCACAAGAACAACCCTTCCCCTCTGTTATACCGCCAATTATTAACAGGCATAAATATATAAACAGATCTACAGCCATGGAAAAAATTATTAGACCATCAAAAGTCATTCAAACAATGTTTATGCGATCCAGTCCTAACGTCTGTGTGTGTCATGTGACTAAAACAGACAGAAAAGAAAACATGGAATGAATAAAAGCACATTTTGTCAGTGCAATGACACAGATATGGATGTGAAACCTGAAAGGATTTTGTTTTTTATCCAGAAAACATGTTAAAAGTATAGACATCAGCTCTGAAATTAAACCATTATGAGATATTTTTGTTGTTATTATTATATTTGTCCAAACCAATGAAACTTTAATTGGACGAGGCATTAAAATGAACAAGAATTTGAAGAAAATAAGGGATGGTCTAATAATTTTTTCATCAACTATATGTCATAGCCTTGATGATTTGCATTTACACTTGTGTAAAAGCATAGATTGTAACTGTGCAATACACTAACTTTGATTTTAACATAGAACATGTAACATAAAAGGATTTATTAGATTGGAATTGGATGTTTTTAGAGCTGGGGCTGATTGTTAACGCACTGTTTCTTATAAAGTCGGAATAAAATAGGCCTTAAAAACATTCAGATTTTCCATTTAAGGTCATAAATTCCATTCATCCACGTCTTAAATTGATATGATCGTTCATTCTTTGACCCTTTTGTTCAGATAATTTAAGATTTATGGCGTTATATTCCTTATAATATATATTCCTTATATATTTTTTTACAAAAATAAGCAAAATGAGCTACAAATTAAGAAAAAAAATCACTATGAAGCCACAATAAATAGAAAAAATCAACAAAATGAACCACATGATCAACAAACCGAACATAATAACGCAAAATCTAAACAAAAAATGAAAGAAGTTATCAGCAAAATTAGTGAAAATGTCCAAAATAATCTGATAACAAGGTCATAAATTACATTCATCCACGTCTTAAATTGATCTGATCGTTCATTTATTGGTGCTACCAAGAAAATCCTTCGGTAGTGGATTCATTGGTTTGTCCCAGTGACTGAGTCAATCTATATTAATATACGTCACTGGTTTGGCCTGTAGTTCTGTCTGAGGAAATCTGGGTGGTAACATGGTGTTCCAGAACTACAAGGACCATGCATCAGTACAGGAAACAGACTGAAGGAAGGACTTTCACACAAACCGGTGCCAAGAGCGAGATGTCTTTGACCCTTTTGTTCAGATAATTTCAGATTTATGGCGTTATATTTCTTATATCGGTAACAAATTTGACAAAAATAAGCAAAATGAGACACAAATTAAGAAAAAAAAAATCACTATGAAGCCAAAATAAACCGAAAAAAATCAACAAAATGAACCACATAATCAACAAACCGAACATAATAATGCAAAAACGTCACTGGTTTGGCCTGTAGTTCTGTCTGAGGAAATCTAGGTGGTAACATGGTGTTCCAGAACTACAAGGTCCATAATGCATCAGTACACGAAACAGACTGAAGGAAGGACTTTCACACAAACCGGCGCCAAGAGCAGGATGTCTGTGACCCTTTTGTTCAGATAATTTAAGATTTATGGCGTTATATTTCTTATATCGGTAACAAAATTTACAAAAATAAGCAAAATGAGCCACAAATTAAGAAAAAAAAAAAAAAACAGACTTAAGGAAGGACTTTCACACAAACCGGCGCCAAGAGAAAGTTATGTTTCATAGTTGGTGTAGGTCATAAATTTACATCATAAAGGTCATAAAAAGGTCTTAAATTGGACTGATTTACCCCTGTACACACCCTGGTACTGGTTGGAAGAGGATATAAAAAAAAAAAAGAGAGAGAACTAGTAAAAATTCACGAAAATAATGAATATGCTTTTCTCGTTTTAGCGTTGCTTGTTACTAGGTTATGTAACATGACAACTCTTAAGGCAGGAAATGCAGTCTGCAGAGCCAATGATTTTAACGCAATACTGTCTATGTTCGGTATCGATGACACTGGAAGAACAACAGTACAAGCTGGGGAGAAAAAAAGTAGAGGCTCAAACTATTTAAAGCGTGAAACAGCGTTTACCGGTTGAATCTGATGTCTACTGATCTGACAAAGATCCCAGTTTGTGTTGGCATAAACGTGGCTGCGCCCTGCTTATAAAATCTGATAAAGAAAAAACATGATCAGATAGTTTGGCCAGACAGCGCTGCTTCCTTTCTGTTTTTCTTCATCTGTCACATGTGATTATAGCTGTGGTCAGACTGCATTTTTTACATTTTTTTTTTGCACATATCTGACCTGTATCTGATCTGTTAACCCATTTAGACCCAAACATCCACTGATCTAAAGTGTTTAACACCTGTTCATCCATTAATTCTATCAATACATGGAAAGAATTGGTGTAAAATACAGTTTTTCATGTTTTTATGGTCATCAGATATGACCCATTTGGACGTTCAGAGGCTCCGTAGTTACCATGGAAACACCGTCATCTTCTACAACA
>JAPSES010024736.1:0-13175 GCA_029822895.1 Maxillicosta whitleyi
CCGGGCCCAAGCCATACAATGCACCCCCCCCCCCCCCACACACACACACACACACACAGAGGAAGTCCACGCAGGTCCCTTTACATCGGTGTCACCTGTGACGTCACTGGTCCGTGACACAGGATAACCTGGCACCTCCCAGGCAGCCTGGCCTGGAGCTCAGCCATCACCACCCACGGCTTCTAATTGTATCCTCTGGCCTTGGCTGTTGTAGGTTAATGTATTCTCTGGTGTAGTGTAGTGCATGATTCTTATTGTTCATACACAACGCTGACATGATGAATACAAAAGTCAGACACTTTTCACTGTTCCTGCTGTTCTGTTGTTCAAGCAAATTTATAATCTAAGTTGATTAGAATGTTGTTGTTGTTGTTTTCCAGACCAATTATTAGTAATGAAATAAAAGTTTTGAAAATCTGAAATGGACACAACAACAACGACACTGAGGATGACAACAAAAAACAATAACAATGATGACAATAACATCAATAAGAGTAACAATGAAACCAACAGCAATTATCGCAACGACAACAATAACAACAATTACAATGCAACAACAATGACAATGAGGACAACAACAAAAAACAATAACAATGATGACAGTAACGTCAATGACAGTAACAACAATAGTATAACAACAATAATAACAACAACAGTAACAATGACACTAAAGGCAACGATTGCAGAAATGACAACAACAATAACAACAAGCACAATACAATAACGATAACAACAACAACTATAACAGTAACAGTAATGACAAGAATAACAGCAATAATTACAACAATAACAATGACACCAACTGCAACGATCGCAGCAATGACAACAACGATAACAACAATCACAATACAACAATAATAGCAACAGTAGCAATATTGAACATAATCACAACAGCAATAACAATAATAACATTAACAACAACAGTAACAATAAAAAATAACAATAACCACTACAAGAACAACAGCAACTACAATAATAATAATAATAATAATAATAATAATGACAATAATGACAACACAAATAAAAATAACATAATCTTAACTTATAAAGCAAATAGACCTCTTAACAAAGATATTGATAAAATACAAAAATGACAAAACATGTAAACAAGCCAAATCTAATAAATAACAATCAGTTCAGAAGAGAGTTAAAGGTAGACGCTGATAAACTGTGTAAATGAATTCACTGCTGTTAAAGTCGCTTTAAGTCGCATCAATAAAGTTTTCTTCAGTCATATTTCAACACAATGTCAGGTTTATTGCTGATAGATGATTATTTTTACAGAGATGCAGCGACATTAAAACTAAAACAGGACATTTCTAAATGTATTTTTATCAGACGGGTCCTATAACTATGCAAATACTGGATATGGGATTCAGTAATTGAAGCCTAAAATAAATGGTATTAAGTATTTGTATGAGATCTGGGGAAAGTTCCAGGGTAGACGAGAGGACACGGTCGGATCTGAACCTTATCTGGGTTTTTAATTTGTTGTTTTCATGAACACCTTGTAATGTACGACGATGATTAAATATTAGAATGAGTTAGATCAGACCAAACCTATTTCGCGGGACCTTCAGCTTCCACTTAATTTTTTTTTTTCTTCTGCTTCCCCCGAGAGGTCATGAAATCTGAGTAGACTCTGTTTACTCTCTGCCGAGGATGAGGAGAGGAGAGGAGATTGAAGCTTATTGGTGCGTGATGTTAGCAATTTGAGAAACCTGCACTGAGGGAAGTCTTTTTGGCTTGGTTATAAAAGGAAATCCACCAGCTAGAAGACACATTTCCACAGGACGCGTGGACTCGGAGCTTATGTAGTTCTGAAAGCAAACAGTAGGAGTTCATGACTCACAAATGGGCGGCGTGGTACTATGGGATATTTTCAAGCAGTGGAAAGAATTTTCTTATCTGTTACATGGTCTGAAACGGAAGCAATCAGGAGGCTCGGGGGAGGCTCTTCTTATGACAAACACACAAGGGTCAGACATTAGAGCAACACTTCACTTCACAGCACTTTAGGACACTGTTTCCAACCTTTTTTTTTTTTTTTTTTTTGATCAAATACCCATTTCCGTCACCATGAGCAGTGGTGTAGTGATCCCTGGAGAAGTGGGTATACTCAAAATTTTCCCCCCTCCGAGTCATCCAGAAAAAACGCCCTCTTTTAGAAACAGTGCCGTGTAAGACGACTTTATTTAGTTTGTCCCAAAATCCATCAGTAGTGTTTACTCACTGTTCTGAAACGATCGTGAGTTGATCAGAAGCAGTTTGTCGGTTTTACTGGTCACACAAGAAGCTGCGCGAATGTAAATGTATTCAACATGAGGCAAACACGGGATAATGTTAGCCTTTCATAACGTTAGCCTTTCAGAATATTAGCCTTTAATAACATTAGCCTTTCATAACATTAGCATTTCATAACATTTGCCCTTCATAACTTAAGCCTTTCATAACATTAACCTTTCATAATATTAACCTTTTATAATATTAGCCTTTCATAATGTTAACCTTTCATAATATTAGCCTTTCATAACATTAGATTTTCATAAAGTTAGCCTTTCGTAATATTAGCCTTTCATAATATTAGCCTTTCATAACATTAGCCTTTCATAACATTAGATTTTCATAACATTAGCCTTTCGTAATATTAACCTTTCATAATATTAGCCTTTCATAACGTTAGCCTTTCATAATATTATCATTTTATAATATTAGCCTTTCATAACATTAGCCTTTCATAATATTAGCCTTTCATAACATTAGATTTTCATAACGTTAGCCTTTCATAATATTAACCTTTCATAATATTAGCCTTTCATAACATTAGCCTTTCATAACATTAGCCTTTCATAACATTCACCGTTCATGACATTAGCCTTTCATATCGTTAGCCTTTTATAACATTCGCCTTTCATATCGTTAGCCTTTTATAACATTCGCCTTTCATAACGTTAGCCTTTCAAGACAATAGCCTACTCACACAGTTTAACTATTGGCAACAAAATGTCTTCCCTGAATGTGCACTCATATGAGCAGTAGTTTAACACAGTGACTAATTCTGAAACCACCTTAAAACTTACCTCAGAATTATATTTTCCATGAAAGTAGGTTCTCTAGATTTGTGTCACACATTTGAAGGACATTTATTCTGCCTTTCTCATAAGCATTTTCAATAGTCGCACGTCTTTCAACAAAACATGCAGTGACCTGTCAATCACCCGAGGACGTGTCCAATCAGGTTCCAGAGGTGACCGGTGCTAAGTTAGCAATATTTTCCTGGGCATGACCCGCCTTACTCTGCCTCTGATTGGCTCATTAGTCCTCTGCAACCATTGACATAACATGCTGCTTGATATTGATGCTTGATACTTACCCCCCCCCCCCACCTATTTTGATCTCAGCAACCCCCTCTCAGCGTTCTCGTTCCAAATACCCCCATTGAGAAACACTGCTTTAGGACTTAATAGCACATGAGAAAAAAAAAAAGAGGTAAAACATATTCCCTTGTTTAGTTTTGTGGGTGAATTAATGTTGCATAAGATGATCATGTTCACTGTTCATTCTCTGAACATCCAAATGAGAATAATCTGATGCTGCTGAGAGACTGAGAAAGTGTGTTATACATGAATTATTTCAATGTAATCATATGATTAATGATTCAAAATGCATTTAACATTTTAGATCAGTTGATGCTTTTGGTCCCTGTTGGCTTCCAGGGTTAAATGCGCTGGATTTACGCTGCAGTTGTACTAGATATTACATCAAAAAGGACCTCCATCATTCCTTATTCCACTATTTATGCACAAACTGAACTTGACTGCAGTATGATAAGAATGTTCTAGTTTTTTTTCCCATTCTTTGTTTATGCAGAGGAGCGAATCATACAAAACTCCAAACCTCAAATGAGTGCGAAACAGTTGCTAATCCGTGTTTTTTAGTAGAATATAGAACAAATATAACAAGTGGGCAGGAAGAGAAAGGCTTGTTCTGCTTCTTCATCAACAAGATAAAACACATTAAAACATTAATGTGTGTATGTTTACACTAATCTAAGCGGGAATGTGTGTAAAATAATTATTTTTACATAACCGATATATTCAATTCACATCAATTAAAATAAAAAACATGTCGTGTACGATATCCATTCTTCCATTGTGGGTGCTTCAGGCTTTAACTATTTTCTAGTGATAGTCTTTTTTACTTGCTGCCAAAAGCTTTAATAATTTATTTTTTTTTATCATTCACAGTCCAATTATCACATGAAATACCTCCTAAGTATCAATCAATCGATTTATTACAAAGTTATTACGGCAGTTAAAGTCCACAGTTCATTTAATATTAATGTTTTGTAATGACATGCGATGTTCTAAATAACTACAAACATATTTTCAAATATTTACCTATCTAGGTCCTATCTAAAATGATTTAATTTCAGTATATTCCAACATGCTCAGGTAGTTTAATAGTCAGACACTTCCCACATAAATAACGAGTTTAATTAGTACATGGCCTCACACTTCCAAAAAAAACGTTCCAGTTTTTTTTTTTTTCTCTCTTGACACAAATATGTTAACCCCATCTGAGTTACTTCATCTTTCTTAGCAAAATATAATATTCTTTTTTCTTTTATCATGTCATGGTAGAATTAAATGAATATAGACATTATAGCGATAACACACTCACACACATTTTGCGTCGTCTGTGCATTTTAAATGAAAACGGTAGATTTTTAGACTGATTTGAGACGTTTTTATCATGTGTGACGGTTGGTTTTCCGCGGCGTACCGGGCTTGAACATTGCAGCTCGGACAGGATGGTGAGAACAGAACGGCGCCTACATCATGTGTTGGAGTTAGCGGGGGCATCACACTACTCAGCCTCCCTGGGAAAACTCGTTCTGGTGCTAAAAGGAAGCTCCAGCTGATTGTCAAACCTCTAAACTGCCCGGAGGTGTGAATGTGTTAGCTCTGTCGAAGTCTGCGACCTGCAAATTTCCCAGAGCATTTGTTTGTGTCGATGGATAAATGAATATACACTATATGGACAAAAGTATGTGGACAGCTGTTTCTTTTCTAACACGAAACAATAACATCACCTTAAACTTTACTTGTTATTACAGTACATTAATTGGTCTGAATTGTTATTTTTGCTTCCAATATTCCTCAGAGATGGTTTTTTTTTAATGTATTTTCTCTCAGTATTAAGGAAATGGTGAAATTTGTTATCTATATGGACAAAAATATTAGGACACACCATGATTACAGCTTGTGTGATGTCCCGATTTTAGATGTAAACATCAATATTTAATTAAAGTTTAATGGGAGGTTTTTTTTTTCCTAAGTGAGATGTTATTTTAGAAATTTAGAGGTAGAACATTTCAAAACAGTCCTGCATACAAGAAAGAAAAAAAAATCAATGTTGAGAGAATGACTTTAAATGTTCTACTTCTAAATTTCTAAAAGAACATCTTACTTAGAAGGAAAAACCTCCCATTAAACTTTAATTAAATATTGATGTTTATATCACAAACTGCTGTGAACAGGACATCTTATGCAGCTGCAGTCATGATGTGTCCCAACATTTTTCTCCGTATAGTTTATAAATATCAATATTTTCTTCATGTTGAGAGAAAATTCAGTAAAAACCACCTCTGAGGCATTTTGGAAGCAAATATAACAATTTAAACCAAACTAACCGATGCAATGATATTTATCCCAATATAAAAATATAATAATAATAATAATGATAATAAATTTTATTTATGGGCGCCTTTCTGGATACTCAAGGTCACCGTACACAAGAAATAGAGTAAAAACATCAAAAACATCATAAAAATCATAGTTAATAAAAACAACAGTACTCAGTTAAAACAATTCTATTCTATTCTAAACCATATACTATGGTTAAGGGGGTAAACATAACAATATTCATGGGGCCCAGAATTTGTGTGTGTGTGTGGGGGGGGGGCATAGAGCAGGCAAGGGGCCCCAGAGTAGACAGTAATAAAAATTTCTATCAAGGTGATGATGATGATGATTTCTTTTGGCTTTTTCCCTTTTTCGGGATGTTCTTCGCATGTTGATTTGGCAGAGGTTTTTACGTCGGATGCCCTTCCTGACACAACCAGGCTTGGGACCGGCGCAATGACGCTTGCGGCCACAATGGGATGTACAGCGTAAAGAACCTTTCCCAAGGGATCACCTGGGTCTGGAACCGGCCGTCTTCAGCACCTAAGTCAGTGGCGTTAACCACTGAGCTACACAGTCACAGTTTCCACTGTATAATAGAGGCATAGAGTCAAGACTCGAAAGCTTGTAAAGTCTCACTTTCATTTTACACCTGAACAAGTTCCGTTAGTTATGGATCGCACCCCCATGTATTTACACCCCCACCCCCGTGCTCCAACAGATTGACAAGACACTGAATTTTATGAAGGGTTCACAATGTTTACCTTTCATGTGGCCCAGAATTGGTGGCGCCGCTCCAGAATATGACCTTTATTGTTTTTATTTTGTATCCCAGAGCACTGTTAGAAAAGAAACACCTGAATTCAACGTGTCCCAATACTTTTGTCCATATAGCGTACGCAGACATGGAGCAAATTAAATGAGACCTAAGGGAGTCTGGGGGCTAATATTGAAACAGTCATGGTCTGTGTTGACTTTTTTTTGTTTGTTTGTACATCAATTATTATACTTAGCACAATAACAAAAACAAAAAAAAATGACTAGGCTAAAGGAAAAAAAATTTTTTTTTCCTATCCTTTGCACCCGATACATGATTTACATCAAATTATATGTGTACAACATCGAGCATTCACACCATAACATAAAAAAACAACAAAAACAGATCTACCATCTCGTTTCAATATTCCTAAATCGTTTTACAATTAAAGCTTTTATTTTTACTTTTTTTACTTTGCCAAAGGAGTAAACAAATTCAATGCATCATCAGGTCCATTTCCTAATTGCACATCTATAACCTCAGTTCATCTAGACCTCACATTAGTCCATTCACAAATATGAAGACCTCTGAAATCATAATTACTCTCTTAATTAAAAAAAAAACACAATGGTATTTGTGTACCATTTGTACCATTTGTGTCCCGATACTAATACGTCATGAAATAAAATAGAAGAAACAAAGTCCCAAGCAGCTCATTTAGTTTAGTTTGTAAAAGACAAAAACGTAGGTGAACAGTCTGGGTTGGATGCCATCGCATGATTTCAGAGAAGTAAATATAGACACAGGTAATGAGCAGGTCTGAATATTAAATATATGCGTGAATTGATTGGAATTTTAATAATGTAAGATTCAATAAAGACAGAAGCCAGTAGTTTGGTATTAATAACGTTAAGAATAGGAGGTGAGGATGTACAAGGTTTGGCCAAAGGGTATTAAAAAAAAAAAAAAAAGTCTGCCAAAGTAAAGTAAAAAAAAAAAAAAACATGACAAAGAGGAAAGATCACCGACAAAAATGAAAAAACTGCTCTTTCAAGAGGACACGGTAAGAACAAGAGTGAGGAGAAAGGAACGAGACAGAGATGGAAAGGAGATACAGGAAGTGACTCGGGGCTGGGCTTTGTTGAAACTGTGCGCCATGGCAACCAGGCAGCGATGTTTGCTAGTAACAATGTTCGTCACACTGTCGCACGCACACACATGCCTACATCTGAGCAGACACGCACACACTTATAATCCCCCGCTGACACACACAGGGGACGCCATGGTGTATGTGAGGTGAAGTAGCACAGACCTACACATGGGTCTGATGTGATAATTACATTTCACATTGTTTTGCGACTTGTGGTGATGTCAGGAGTGACCTTTGTGGCATTTGTCTCATGCTGTGTGTTGGATACGTGTGGTGCGTGTATGTATGTATGTGTGTGTGTGTATATGTATATATTGAAAAATGGATCAGGCTAATTGCTGAGCGCGGTATCATTCTATGTCAGATTATCATTTATGAGTGCTGGAATATGTAGAGGAATGGGACTTTTCTTCCCTTTACTTACATTTATTAGATCAGGGTTGTTAAAATATTTAATGTTTAATTTTATCCTGTTTTAGCTATTTATCAATACATGACGTTTTACTTTTTTTTTTTTTTTTGCGTTGCCTCTGTTTTAGTATCTTTGTTTACATCTTATGCCCCTTTTACCATGTATGTAAAGCATTTTGAAGGTGCTCTTTAAATAAAGTTGTTGTTATTATTATTATTATTATTATGCCAGAGGGTCCAAAGGATGAGTTTATAAACAATATATAGAGATATAAACATAAACATAAACAATTAAAGTAATACTAGTAGCCTATAATAACCTATAAATAATGACAACTCCAAATTTTATTCTTGGTTCAATGGGAAAAAGTGTAGTTTAGTTTATTTGTTTTAAACTTTGAAGTGAAACAAAAAAAAACAATTATAGCAAGAAATCAGTTACATACGCACCCATCACCAGTCATTAATCACAGACAAAAAGACAACATGCAATAAATTTAACATAAATGTACATATGTATGACCTCATAATGCACAGTTTGAGAAGCCATAATAAATTTGAATAAATTTCCTTCATCGCTGTCACGTTAAAATAGAAAACAATGAAGAAGTAGTTATCGCACAAACACACTGCCACGATATAAGATACTTGAGGTTCTTCATGTTTGCTTATGTTATTCATATTTTATTGTGAAAGAATAGTTTGTAAATATTCATAATGTATTATTCTATTTTTCTTTCTATTTGTTTATTTTTTAAAGGAAAAACTGTGCAATTTCAACAATATATCTGTTACTAAATGTTTTGTGTATCTGTATATTCAATGTAATGTGTAAATTGTGTTAATAATAAGCTCAGACGTGTTATTGTTGAAACCGCACTTACTTTTCTTAAGAGGTTTGAGGCCGTACACGGTGGTTCATTTTCACTTTTAAATAGTGCGATTTTACTTTTTCCGGTACAAAAACAAAGACAAAAATTTTGATTTTTAGGATTTTAGGTGATTATGTCTATGTTATTGGTCTTACTGGTCAAGCGACTGGGTAGCTCAGTGGTTAACGCCACTGAATTTGATGCGGAAGATAGCCGATTCGAGACCCAGGTGATCCCTTGGGAAAGGTTCTATACACCCCAATAGCCGGTCCCAAGCCCGGTTGTGTCAGGAAGGGCATCTGAAGAAAAAACCTCTGCCAAATAAACATGCAAAGGCGACCCTGAAACGGAAAAAGAAAAATAAATTATCATCATGTCTGTTATTGGACCCACTTCAGATCACATCACAAATAAACACCTCTGACTTAGAAGTTAAAAGCAGCAGCATTAATAAATAGATTTTTATATTCTCTGCTTTCAGAGCTTCAAAATCTACCGCCTATTTAGTAAAGAACATGTTAAGAAAAGGAATCCCATGTAGATACTGTTTTGACATCCAGGCTAAAGGCTTCATGCTGCTCCCAGTGAGAGCAGAGGGCGATCAATGTAACACCCTGTAAGAAACCGTGAAGAAAAGGAGCCTACAGGTCGATGCCAAGGTGGCAGTGGTGGCGGTGGCGACGGTGGGCGGTGACATTCATTGGCAGCAGCAGAAGAGGTGGCGGCGGCGGTGGTGGCAAACTGAGCAGCATCCTTTTTTTTTTTTGCCTCTAATATTTGACCTGACTGTGTTAACACGAGGAGTCTCATCATAAATAACAGTTTAAGCGGCCGAGCAGCTAATTTCCATATTAATAGTTACTGCTGGTGTAGACCTCGAATTGTTTATATGGCAACTTCCAGATGGAGTTTTCACTACGTTTAACCTTTCGTGAGGAATTCATCGCTATTTATTACAATATCCTCTTCTGCGATTTGCATTTTTCAGTGAAAATCGTGCATTTTCTTATGTTTAATCTACTGATCATGTAGATCCGAGGTGTCAAACATGCTGTTTTCCCCTTTAGTCTGTTCTGTTTGTTGGGTAGAACCTCTCCTGCTTTTAAAAGACGCCAGAAGTGACACTCTCAGTTATCCCAGGTATCTTTGAGGTGGGAAGGAGTGACTGAGAAGCGTGACGCAGTACACACTTACCCAGGCGGAAGAAGAAGTAGTTCCCACCAATCACATCATTTCGACAAGATCCCGATAGTTTATTTACTTTCCACTGTGTTCCTGACGTATATAACATTAATTGACTGAAGTATCAAAAGTATCGATGTTCTGATTTGTGAATAGATTCTGGAGTGTAAAGATCTAGTATCGGAGATATCGACTTGATATCGATTTGATATCGATTTGAGTATCGATCCGCAGACGTCACTAGCCGATGTTCATGGAGTAAATTCAATAAATTCAAAACAGGTACAACTGAAGAAAATGTGACTTTTCAATGAATATATTATTTACTAAACATAAAAACAAGCGTCTACAACTACTGTCATTTGTCAAACTACATGGGTTTTATCGGTGAATTAATGCGGCATAAAAAAAATTCATGTTCACTGTGGAGCCTCTGAATATCTGATGCTGCTGAGAAGCCCAGAAACTGTGTTTTACCTTAATTATTTCAATAGGATTAATGGTTAATAAAGTTATTAACCCATAAGGACCCAGTGTTACTCTTGTGGCAGTTCTCAATTGATTTTTTTTCTATATTTCTACCTCTCTTAACTGATTTATCACCATTTTTAAAAAATATATCATCCTCTGTGTTTTGCATTTTTTGGTGTAAGTCATATATTTTCCTGTATTTAATCCACAGATAATATCGATGTTTATAAAAACTCAAGAGTACATTCAAATATAATTATATCAAAACAGAGAAAAAAGAAGAAAAAGTGACTTTTCAGCAACATTATTGCTATCTGAATGTCAAAACAAGTGTGTTCGTTCACTGTCACTGATCCAACTCCATGGGTTTTACTGGGGAATCAATGCTGTAGATGATGACGGCGTTTCCGTGGTAACTGCAAAGCCTTTGAACATCCAAACGGGTCATATCTGGTGACCATGAAAAGAGGAAGAACTGCATTTTACACCAATTATTCCAACGTATTGATAGGATTGATGGATCAACAGGTATTGGGCCTTTTAGATCAGTAGATGGTTCGTGTCTGCGGTGGCTGTTAATGGGTTAAACATTTTAGATCAGTTTATATATTTGGTCCCTGTTGGCTTCGAGGGTTAAATGTGCTGGATTTAGTTGTAGTTGATATTACATTAAAAAAAGAACCCTCGTCAAATTCATTATTCCATTATTTATACAGATTATTATATTTATTTATACTTATTTATAATATGATAAACAATAAAATGCAAGCGGTTGCTGGAAAAACGTTATTATTCACCTTTTATTGTGAAAAGTCGTAGTTCTTTTTTTTCTTTTGCCGTTTCATCATCGTGCTCTCATGTTCTGTATCCTACTGTTAGGGCCTCCATGCCAGAGCGTGGAGAGGTGGGATGCTGTAAAGTCACTGCCTCAGGTGAATTATGAATCCTTGGGCTTTCTATGAGGTCACAGCTCATTGGTAGAGTCAGGAGTACGACTCTGGTTGCCGTGGAAACGCCTCACACCTTGGTGCTTTTGTCTCTGGTTCTTTCCCCCTTTTTCACTCTCTCTCTTTCTCTCTCTCTCTCTCTCTCATGTTTGTGCGTTTCAAGAATTTCCTATTTCCCCCAGTGGTTTTATAAGTTGCTGTGTGTTTTCGTCTGCATACTCTCCGTTTGTAGAAAACCCGGGCTGAGTAATGTGTCGTTCAGTGGCGTCCTTTGTTTTAAAATGAGTCATCAGCTGGCTTTATGCGTTTGAGTGTGTATATATGAGTTAGCTGAACTTTGAATCACACTCCATCTGTGATTTTTTTTTTTTTTTTTTGACATAAAGCAGAAGGCGTAACTCGGCGAAACCTGTCATTTAAAGTACACCTGTAACCTTTGAATTGAAAATGCATGCATATAGAAGTTCTTATGTTAGACACAAGGATTGAAATATATATTAAAAAAAAAAAAGCCTTCAGAAGTGTGTGATAATAATGTTCTCTGTGTGATGAATGTACCTGGAAGTGTGGCATCTTCTCAGTTTGAGCTTTGGTTTAGGCTTGAGGTGGTCATTTGGGTCTTCAGCTCCTACACTTTAATGTCTTTCCTAGATCGTATTTTTCCATGATGGGGATGCGGTGAATCTGCAGCTAAATCAAACCGACCGCTGGCTCCAGATTCCCACTGAATGTGTAATAGAGTACTAGTGACCTTTTCACTAAAGTAAAAAAAGAAAAAAGTAAGAGCAGTGGAAAATAAGATCTGTTTAAACCTCAGGTTTTTACAAAGATGTTTCTAAAATTAAGAAAATCTATTTAATATTAGTACGTTGACCCCTGAAGAAACATGGGTTCTAGATGTGATTGTTAATATACTGAATATTTTAGAAGTACTGACATCAAAATTGTTTGATAAATCACTCTTTACATTTTAAATGACAATTAAAATATTATAAAAGGTTTTCCTCCAAAATAATATTTGTCTTCAGAGGTACCAGATCTACTTCAAAACACGGTCTGTACATTAGAATACATTCATTTTACAGGTTCTATCTAGTGGAATATTTCTAAATCTAATCAAAATATTTTGTGACTGGATAGTTTAGTGGTTTACACCGCTGACTTTGGTGCAGAAGGTTGCCAGTTTGAATCCCAGGTGGGCCCTTAGGTAAGGCCCTTTACGCTGTACATGCCTATATACCTTGTAAGTAACTTTGGATAAAAGCGTCAGCCGAATGTTATGTAAATCTATTTTATAAATGTACATAAACCAACACATATATGTCTAATAACACTTTATCACATACAACAACAGTAAACATCAGCAAACCAGCACTTTTGTCATTTATTTTCCATTTAATCTCATTAAAATACATAAGATTTAGAACCTTTAATCACCGAGGCAGATAATTTCTAAAAAATAACTGTAGACCAGTATGATTATTACCTGTCACTGCCTACCTGGAACCGTCTGTGCTCATTAATTTAAAGTACAGGGGTTCCAACATCACTACTCACTCAAAACAACCAGACTGAGTCCAAGTGCTTGACTGACAGTTGACCGGTCCATTATTAATGACTGGGTTAATGTCGACGTAGGGAAGATAATAAAGGAAAGCGAGTGGGTGGAGTCACCTGGAATTTCTAGTAATTGATGGA
>JAPSES010024757.1:0-13174 GCA_029822895.1 Maxillicosta whitleyi
ACTGAACTAAAATGATTGTTAATATATTAGTTTAATTTTAATATTTCATAAAGTCATCACCAGGGCCGGACTGGACCCTTTGAGGGGCCGGATTTGGCCCCCGAGCCACATGTTTGATCCCCGATATAGATATGACTTGCATGTGAAAACCTGCACTACAGCCTCCTGCCTTTAGGTGTCACTAAAGAGTCAAGTATATTAACAGACTGGGACATATACAGTACATATGTGATCATCCTGTGACTGTTTGTTTGTTTGTTTGTTTTAATGGTGTTTATACCATAATTATATGCATTTTTTAAAAAAAAAATTCATAGTGAACTCATGATGTTCTAATGTTGTCTGTTTTATGTCTCGTTGATGCATTTTTTTTGTCAACATTTTCATGTAAATGTACTTTTTTTTTTACAGGAAAATTTAAAGAACATTTAGGAGTTGTTATTTATAGTTTATTGTGTCACTTTGTCACTTGTAGTTACTTTAGTCACTTTAACAAATTTATTTTATTGTATTTTTTTAAATTGTATTTGGTGTGTGTTATCTTATACTGCTGTAAACTTATATATATATATACTTATACTTACTATATATACTTATATCTTATCTTATCCACTTAAAATCATTTTGGTTTGTATGATGAACCAAAACTAAACTTATTTTATTTTCCTTTATTGCTAATACCTTAAGTGTAATTTTTATATTTCATAAATTCACCCACGGGCCGGATTGGACCTTACGGCGGTCCAGTTCTGGCCCGCGGACCGTATGTTTGACACCTGTGGTTTCCTGTGTTGTCTTCTTGTCTTTGCACTACTTTTTTTGTCCAATAGATGGCGCCATAAATATCTGTGCTAAATCTGAACACTGTAATCCTATATACTCTTCTGATAAATATAAATATATATATAACCTATATATATATATATAGATGATGACTTTAACTTCATGAATTGACTGTTTTTTGTTTTGTTTTTTAATTTTTTGTTTTGTTTTTTCAGACATGTATTTACAAAAAGCCTTCAGAGTAAGATTTTAGACAGTAAAGTAAATAATAATGATAAAATACACTTAAAAATCTCTCTGTTGGTTTGTTTTCCTGTAGTGTGCCATGGCTCCTGTGACCTCACACCCACTCACACCCACTCAGTGATCTGTTCCACCCTACACCAAACCCATGTTTCTCCTGAAAACCACACCAGGGCACACTCCACCTCTGCTCAGGCCTGCGGTGGCGCACGGTGGGCGGAGCCTCCAAATGAGGATCAGTGCGCTTTCACCTATGTGCGCCACGGACCAGGTTAAGCAGCTCTGTTCCACATGTAATCCCGTGCACAGTGGACGTAAGGGTGGGAACTGTGGAAGTGTGACGATTATTAACCCGGCAGCCTTTTTTTTTTCCTGTGAGGACATACTGAGGGAGTGTTGGCTAAAGTAGAAGAAAAAGACCGAAAACTGCTGATCGAGTCCGCGTCCAAGAGCTGAGTCCGTCCGACGGTAAGAGAGGAGCAAAGACAGACAGACAGACACACGGAAACCTCCAAACTCAACACTTTAACCCCACTTACCTGTAACTCACCTTTTAAAGTTCTAATCTGACAGTGATATTTCCCGTTTTGGTGCGTAATGGCGCGTGCGTTCAAGCTGTTTATTGTTGTTTATTTTGACAGTTGCCGTCTCTTATGATTGACATGTGCGAGTGGGAGAGTGGGAAAAGGTCGGGGATCCCCACCGTGTGCCCACACTGTCCGCTTTGGGATGAGTTTTACAGGGGATTCCCAATAAAAACCAGCCTGTAAATGTCATCACGCGCGTTCTTTAAAGTTGGTTCAAAGTGACAGTGGAACCACTCTGAACCTAATTTTGGCAGGATGTTCTAATTCCAAGCATGTATTCAGTGCTTCCAACATGTCTTTATCTGCTTCCATGATCCTGCAGTGACACGCAGAGCCCTCAGCGTCATGCTTAAAAATACTGTATCCACGTGCTGTTGCCAACAACAGGACTTTTAAAGGTTCACTGTGGGATCCCTGCCCTGATTTCCTTTTTCACAGCCCTGTCCTAATAAGCTTTGAACTGGGGTATCCTTTGTGGAGGGGGAATAATGTGGGCAGTGTTGAGTTACAGGCAAACATCATCAATGTTTCATGACAGGCTGTGTGTGTGTGTGTGTGTGTGTGTGTGTGTGTGTGTGTCCTCTTCCACCTTACACAATCAATGTTATTCACAATCAGCTGATGTAAACCAAGACATTCAGTACAGGTTTGGGGAGAAACGCTGTCATTCGGAGCCAGGTCCTCATGGTGTTGTTCTCCAAATAACCCCAGGAGCTCCTCAGCCTCTGATTTATGACTCTGTCACCAAGGAGCTTATTTTTTTCCACCTTGTTTGTTTGTTTTTATACTTCTCAGTTTGTCGCTTGTTAAAAATAAAGCCTTTAAACGCACCTGTAAATAGGAGACGGAGCGGCTAAAACCCAAAATAGGAGGTATTTTATGTGCTTTAATGGTGGAATAAACTAATATAATAATAATAATAATAATAATAATAATAAATTGACATAGTGGACCAGAACATCATTAATACTGGGGAAGAGAAAGTGGCTAAATACCAAGAACTAGCATTCCAAATTAAGAGAATCCATAGAGCATCGAAAGTGACAGTGATTATCAGTATAATACCATTTTATTGCACAGTATTACGCATTTTTTTTCGACATTTAGTAAATATCGGTAAAGTTTTGCGTAGATATCCAATGGAAAAGCGACGACTGTTCCAGTTTTTAACGTAACCTGATCTTAATACCTCTTCCCATCGCGTGCTACGAGGTTAGCTGCTTTACTTTTTGGCTGTTTATTACGGGAATAGCCCGGTCCGCTAACGTCGCCATGTCATCATCAGATGTGGTTACTGTGGTTACCGCCCTGTTTCATATGCACCCAGCAGATGCATACTAGCGTGTTTTCCTGCTCTGAAGGACTGAGATATAAATACACCAGGGTTCGTCTGCAGTGGGACTACTTATTATAGGTATTTAGTCTTTATTTGGACAGTTCTTACTGACACTGAGAGTTCAGATTAAACATTTCGGGTTTGTTTATAGTGAGTTTGTTAGTTCTAAAGCTGCACATACTGTATTCTTCGCTTTTCTGGATAACGCGCGATAATCAAAAGGTTTTGTCGTACGTTCAGATCTCGTAATTGGTCACATCCTGCGTGGGCTCGACTTCATTATCTATTCACACTGAAGATTACACTAAAGGTCTGAGTATAAACAATCGCTCCGTTTTCGTTTACAGCTCCCTCGGCATAAATGCGTCCAGCAGAAACGCTGACGCGCCGAAAGAATGCGAGTTGAATTGGAACTGTATGTTTCAAGGAGCTGTTTCTGAGGAATGACAGGAATGTGTGGCTAATCCCTCATCTGTGTGATTGCTGCTGATGTTCAGAGGGGACTCGTGGAATAGTGGGACGTCTGTTGGCTTCACATCACGGCTCCGACCTGAATCCAACGTATTCACACGGGACGTTCAGTGCAGCCTGTTACACTGTGAATAATGGTCATACTGATGTGATTAGTCTTATAGGGTCAGGTCACATGGTTCTGATTGCATCACATTCCCTCACCGCTCTTGCATTGTTCATATTGCAAACATCGTCTCACCATAAACCAGGGGTCTCACTGGGCACATTCAGCCCAATTTGATCTGAACCAGTAAAATAATAACATATAAAATAATTGAATAATAATGTGTAAATAATGACAACTCAACATCTGTCTTTGTTTTAGTGAAGACAAATCCATTAAATTATGAAAATACGCACTTTTATAATCTACCCAAACAAAAAAAGATATGAATAACCTGAAAAAAATGACATTCAAGGTGTAAAATAAGTGCAATTTTAACAATAATATGCCTCAAATTATTATTTATACATGTTCATTATGGATCAGATCTACAAACAGACTTAATAACAGGCAGAAAAGTGTTCAAATTGTGCTTAATTTTCAGGTTTTTCACATTTTATTGTTACAGGATATTTTGTAAATGTAAATATTTTCATAATTTAATGTTATGTTTTGCACTAAAATGTGAAGTTGTCAATATTTATAGACATAGTAGAATATAAGTTTTTTCACATTAAATCGACAAGAAAATATAATTTTTTTTTTTTGGAAATTATTCTGGTATTATTTTACTGTAGATTGGTCTGTATGGAACTAAAATGAGTTCAACAGCCTTATACTGTGGATTTTTTACACTTTGCAAATTCATATGGGCCGCATTAGAACCTGTGGCGGACCACATTTGGCCCCCGGGCCGCATGTTTGACACCCCTGCCATAAACTGTCAAACGTATTAGCCCCAGAAAAAAACTATTTTTTTGTTCAAGTATTCTAAAACCAAAACACTTTTTAGCTAATAATAGCTAATAGCGGTGTTTTCCCATAAAAGCTGTGGGGGGGGGTATGTCTAACAGGTGCTGTAGTTTAGACCCAGCAGGTGTGTGTGTGTGTGTGTGTGTGTGTGTGTGTGTGTGTGTGTGTGTGTGTGTGTGTGTGTTAACCAGCCAGCTCAGCTTTGTCTCGTGTTTTGGATTAGCCCAACCCGTCCCAGTCGTGCCCCCACGTTGACCCCGACAAATGACAGACAGCAAATGGTTGCATGGTGGGGGTTTGATGCTAAATGTTAGCTATAATGTCACATTTTACCACGCTCACATTTTGGGAAATACACGTTTTCACCTTCTTTCTAAGAGTTTAATGAGAAGTTTGATGAGGTGCCCGGATGTTAGCGGTTAGCTTAGCATCAAGACTTGAAAACAGGCAATCCACTTTATTTCTATAGCACATTTAAAGATCAAGAATGTTTCCAAAGCACTGCATATTATAAAAAAAACCAACAAAACAATTAAGACAAAAATTTAAAATAATAAATGAGAAAAGAGAGAAAAGAAAAGGTTTATAAAGTTTCAAACTCTTTTTCATTTTCAGTCGTGTACTTCATAATCAGTTTATTAAAAAATGTAAAAAAAACAACAAAAAACATTACATTCATTCTGCCTTTGTTTGTTAATTACTTTTTACTTGTACTTTTAGTTACATTACTTCAGTACATTTATTTTTACAGTACTTGTTGAAGTTTCAGATACTTTAAGACTTTAACTCCAGTAACATTTCAGTGACTTTTTGGTCATTTTTTGGAGCGGTGTCGATACTTTTATTAGTGTTGTTTTTCAGTACTTTATAAAACACTGGTCACAGGTTATGTTTTGGTGTCGTATAGTTCACCGTAGCTTTAAAAAAACCTGCATTTAATATGATAAACCATTGTGTTCAGACGCACAGAGGTTAATATTTATTTAACGCAACAACATTTACATCCGTTTGTGTGTTGCGTTAAAAAAAGGTGGATATATTGATGATACTTTTGCTTTTATATTGCTGTTTAATGGTTTACACTGCTAACTTTGGTGCGGAAGGTTGCCAGTTCAAATCCCAGGTGGGCCCTTTACGCTGTACATGCCTGTACCTTGTAAGTCACTTTGGATAAAAGCGTCTGACTAATGTAATAATAATAATACTTAAAACCATCTGTAAAGTGAATGTGTTAAAGGCAAAGAAAAGGCAGTTTTTACTTTAAAGGAAGGTACAAACATAACAGCTTTATTCATACTCATGCAAATGTGTGACACAGGTGACCCTATCGTTTTGTTTTGCGTTGAATTCCCCGCTGTTTGGGTTAGCGTCGGATCAGCCTTTTATGGGCAGTTTTTCCTTTTCGTTCGTGTAGAACTACAGCCTCTGATAAATATCTTTGAAGTTCACAGACGTACCGTGATAATACAGTATCTTCTGCCCTCATTCCAAACAGGACTTTTTTTTTTTTTATTTTTTATCAGCAAGTCAGATGTGATGCAAACGAGCTCCAGAGGAAGCAACAGGCGCGGAGATAGGATATACTCGCACTAAACACGTCCTTATCACTGACAGGAGCCTTTTGTAACGCAGGGTGAGGATAAAGCCGACCTGAGCGGACGATGATGTCACCGGCCCGCACTGCACACGTACAATGTAATAATTATGGCTGTTTTTTTGTTATGTCTGCTTGGGTTTTTTTTTTGGTTTATTTGTCTGTTGCATTAGATTACATTACATTTATCAGACGCTTTTATCCAAAGTAACTTCCAATAGAGGACATAAACATAGAATATAACACTGACAGATACAAGGTGAAGAGGAAATATACAGAACAGTAGGTGCGACTGCAGACTGGGTTTTTATTTTATTATATTATATTTTTTTAATGCACTTTAGCACGGGGTCACACAAGGGTCATAAAAGAGTTTTTACCTGCTTCTTGAAGAGAAATGATACTAGTCTGTTCTTTTGATGTGATGATGCCTATGTCGTCATTAATTATATTTCATAATTTTTTTAGTTTAGCGGTTTACGCCACTGGCTTTGGTCCTCAGGTGGCCCCTGGGTGAGGCCCTTTACACTATACCTGCTTATACCTTGTAAGTAGCATTGGATAAAAGCCAAATGTAATGTAAATTAAAAAAAAAAAAAAACACTGTGCAGGAGAAGGGAGAAGTTTATTAGTCTTATACAGACCCTCCTCCTTAAAGTAGAACAAATAATAATTACTATATACAGGTAGTCCTCGGGTTACGACATACCTGAATTATGTTATTTCGACTTTACAACGCCAAAGTCTAGTTCGTTATTACTGTACAAACGTATTGTATACTGTACGTACATACTCTGTTTCACTTCTAGAACAGGATATCGCACAATTGGAGGCAGAGGATCCCAATATGGAACGCTTTTATAAAGCTTCGAGGGCAGCGATGGACAGTGTACGGTGAGATCTGTGAGGAAAAGAGGAAGATTTCCTTCCAGTCGGACATCTCCAAGTACTTATATAGAAGTATAATGCATGTATTTGGATAGTTATTTACAGATTTAAGGGGTATTTAGGGGTACTAAAGGGTTAATTCCGACTTGGTTTACGTCGACAGCGTAGGAACGGAACTGGTCCATAAACCGAGGACTACATGTACAGTGAAATACTTGAAATGATAAGCAAGTCATAAATAAGTAACGATTTAGTGATTAAAAACAAAACTATAGCAACTAAGGTAACACAAAGGAAACTATTTAACAGAGAAACTTAATAATAATTAATTAATTCAAAACAAGGAATCATGGCGACTAGAATCACACATCAGAAGTCCAAACATTCTTCACCTATAAGTTGTACGTTGTTGAAATTGGAGAAATATCATCTTTATTTTGCAGAAACGCAGCCGGTGTTGACTTTTTATCCCATACAAAAACATCCCAACAAATATCTTTGAGGTCAACAAAGGAGAATATGTTCTTTTGTCGCCTGTCAAATAGAACTCAGCTTTTATATTTTGCCCTTTATGTTGTCTGTTTGTACTTTTTAACCTCCTCCTCCTCCTCTTCTTCCCTCCCAGCTGAAATAAGGCCCTGTGTGTTTAGACATGTTAATGAATCTCAGCACTCAGCAGTCGTTGAAGAAGTCTGTTTCCTAAACCAGTTTGACGTGAACAAAACAGCCAACACCCTGTTAACATTCATGTGCCAGGGAAAATCCGCAGACATGCAACAAGGGCAAACACGATCTGCTTACATAATCACAGTCTTATCTGCTAAGCTAGCTACACTCATTTTCAGCACCTGTCCAGCTTGTGTTATGGTGTGATGAAATAAATGTTGATAGGAATCCTATTAATAGAATGTGCTATTTTTATTTTGCGATGGTAAATAATTTAATCTCTATATATTATGTATATATTAAAGTTCAATATAGAAGATTGACACGCGTTTATACTCTATTATGTTTTTGCTACCGTCTGTTTTGTTCTGGGAGGAAGTACTGAAGTTTAGTACTGAAGTAAAAGTACCAATACCCTGCAAAACATTTACTCAAGTAAAAGTAGAAGTACTACATTAAGAATCTTACTTACTTTAAAGTGTAAAAGTCCAAGTACTCGCACAATTGTCCAATGACTGAAGGGTTGGTGGTTCAAACCCTGGCTCTGACTGCCCATGTGTCGAAGTGTCCTTGAGCAAGACACTGAACCCTAAATTTGCTCCCAGTAGGATCTGTGCAGCGGCTTGCATGGCAGCAGCAGTTGTACATACTGTCTGTGTAATGACAATAAAGGCATTCTATTTGCAAATATATATATATATTTTTTATATATATTTTTTTCATTTTCAAAAAAAAAAAAAATTTGTAAAACTGAAAATTCTGTTTATGAAATGTGATTCACATTCACCAATTACACGAATTCACAGATTTCCTGTATGACGTATTTTTGAGAAATCGGCCACCAGGTGGCAGCAGTCAACACACGATTGGCCTCTTTCGTCTGTTGAAACTGAAGCGTCCATAGGATGGGTAACATTAATGAATTCTCTACAAGGAAAAATGACCCATTGACGTTTACTCCATAATCTGTGGTTATGAAATTATGATACGTGTCTTGAAAATGCCTTTAACAATAAACCCGTAACTGAATCCATTTCTTCTTCTCCTTCAGTCATTGTTCGTTGACAAAACCGCTATTAAACCAACGCGGCTATATTTGTGTTAGCGCCGGTCGCTACAGGTGCACTTTGCTAGCTGTGGCTAATGCGCTCTGTGACGGTCCAATCAAAGGGCGTGAATGCGCTGACATCACCGTACGCCTGCTGGAAGGCCTCGGTGTCACCAACTCAACATCTGATTGGTTGAAAGAACAGTTTTTATCGCCTCGCAGAACTGAAGGACTCCAGGCAGATTTCTGTGACTTTTAACAAATGATGGATGAAATGTGACCGATTAAATGCTTTAATATGAAAATACGCAGCAGTAATTAACATCTGTCTGATTTAGATTTTTTTTTTTTAGGCCTTCGCAGACCCTGACGTCCCACCACTGATGGATAAACATGATTATTTAGACCAAACGAACGCAACAAACAACACAGAGCGTCTCCTTTTCTGCTCCACAATAAACATAATATCCTGTTCTGTTGCTCTTGTGCATTTTTAACAAAGTGTGGAGGTCTGGCTATGCGAGACTACCTGTATCCTAAATATTTCAGCAGCTGCTATCGCTTTAAAGGGCCGGTCTGTCACTGCGTTGCCATGGCTACCACCTGGTCACAGTGAGTTTCCCCTGTGTGAACCTGTGGTCGAGGGCAGATGCATCACAAGGCCAGACCTGGAGAAAAGAAGTTTACTGAAGGTTTTATCCACTGGAGAATACAGTTTAGTGCAGGGGGGGTCAAACATGAGGCCCGGGGGCCCAAACCGGCCCATCAAAGGGTCCGATCCGGCCCGTGGGATGAATTAGTGAAACAAAAAAATGACACTGAAGATATAAACAATCAAAGACGTTCAAATAATTTTAGGTCGGACTAATAAAACACTATAAAAATAAACTATAAATAATGTTTTTTAGTTAAAAAAAAAAAAGGTAAATTACATAAAAATGTTTACACGGATCTGAAATGTCTCAAGAACACTCAGTGTAATTGTACCAATATTCTGCCTGTTATTAAATATTTAGTGTATTTGTAAATCCACTGTGATTTGTACATATTAATGAACATAAATAATGGAAGAAATTGTCAAAACTGCACCTTTTTCTTAATAAATTTCTTTTCGTTCATGTTTTTAAAGGATAGTTTGTAGATGTAAACTTTTTTTTTCACACTACAACATAGAAATTACACATATTATTGTGGATATAATATCATTTATATATTATTATGTTACTATTTTAATGATCCGACCCACTTCAGGTCATATTAGGCTGGATGTGACATGAGTTTGACCCCCCCTGGTTTAGTGTCTAGTTCCCAGAATGCTTCATTTTAGGTAAGATTAGACTCAAAGGAAAAGCCTCTGTTTCTGGATTGATTGAAAACACCAGTATAACAGGAAAGATGATCCGTGTGTGCTCAGTTCAGGGTGTGACCGGCCTTTGAGGTATTTGTGCAGACCACACCTGAACGCACCAAACCCTCTGGGGTGTCACAACGCTGACAATGCCAGAAACCAGATCAGAAAAAGGCCCAAAGGCAAGAGTTTCTGTTTGGTTTTTTTTGTGCGTTTTGCTTCTTTCAGCCTGGGGTGGGTTCCTCTGACGCTGCTTTGCTCCGACACAAAAGCCGAGCCCATGTTCTCATGTTGTCACCGTGTTTACTTTGGGAGTGACGACACGGAAGGGGACGGTTACGGAACAGCTCTAGTAACGTACACCCCACCACCATGTTATGAAATGACTTAAACTGATGGGTCTGAGTTTGCAGGGTTACATGTTATTTCACAAAAAAAAAAAAAAAAGGATTTTTAGTATGCATTTTTCTCTAATGTTTCATTTTTTTTAAGCGTTATTTGAGAATTTATAGAACTGAAAGATAAAAAATTAAATGTGTAATTTCATAGTTATTCATTGCAAATCGGTGAAATTGTTAAAAGTACAAGTAAAATAAATGTATTATCACGTTAACTATGGAATGTTTGCAACAGAACATGCAATACATTAAAGCAGGGGGTCAAACATGGACCAAACCCACCCCGCCAAAGGGTCCGGCCCTGGTGATGACTTTATGAAATGTTAAAATTAAACTAATATATTATTAATCATTTAGTTCAGTTCCACAGACAGAACAATTCAATTAAAGTGGGTCAAATCTGTAAAATACTACCATAATATCTAATAAATACTCACAACTCTGTAAACATTTACATGTATTTACACCAAAAATTATCATATTGTTATAATGAGATAATGAGAAATTATTAAAATATGTCCTGTGGCTTTAGATTCAGAGAACACACATAAAAGTTTATTCACTTATTAAAACTCAAATGACAACATGCACATGATTTATTTCTGAACAACCTATATTTGGTCGTTGCCCTGTTTGCTCCATTTCTGCTTTTTATTTATTTATTTTTTACTGTATTTCAGGTTATTTTCAGCAAGTAGAGCAGTGTTTTCAGGGTAGCTGTCCCTGTGTGTGTGTGTCAGCAAAACATCACAAAATCTAAACAAGAATGTGGGTCGTGACCTTCATAAAAATCACATTTTATTCTGTGAAACGCATGGTTTTCTTTGGCTGGACGTACATTAGCATATTTCAGAACCAGGAAACATTTTAAGGGTTGGTATTTGGTTGTTTATTGACTACAAATCGAACAGCGCAGCAGGAAAAGAGTCGTTAACATGATATTATTTTCTAAGTCGGTTGAATTACTTCTTACCTGAAGCCACAGGTATCAAACATGCGGCCCGGGGGCCAAATCCGGTCCACCAAAGGGTCCAGTCCGGCCCCTGGGGTGAATTTGTCTAATGCAAAAATAACACTTAGAATATTATAAATTAAATATATTAAAATAATTTTAATTTAGGTTCCACATTCCGGACAAGAACCAGTAAAATGCTGTCATAATAACCTATAAATAATGAAAACTCACTCAGTTTTCTTTTTGTTTTACTGTGAAAAAAGCAAAATTACCTGAAAATGTTTACATTTGTACGCTATTCTTTCATTTAAAAAACTAAATAACCTTAATAAAAATGTACCTGAAATATCTTAATAGACTCAGGTGGAATTGGACCAATATTCTGCCTGTTTTTTGGGTTTTTTTAAAATTAATTTTCCATTTTTTCCAACAATAATGATCGATACTTCAAGACAATCCAAACTGAAAATAAAATGAAATAAAAAGTTGTTTAAATGCATAAACACCTGCACATGTACAATAAATACATACATGCACTTACATATATAAACGTAATGTTATACATGTGCCTATACACACACCATAAGAAATAAAATATAATAAAATAATAATAATAAAAGAAACAAATGTTCTGGTAGTAATTAAATTAGATATATTCTGCCTGTTTCTAAATGTTTTGTGTAAGGCCCTTTATTCTATATATGCTTATACCTTATAAGTCATTTGGATAAATGGGTCGGCCGTCATGTAACAGCAGTGTAACGTTTATTTTTCACTTCACAGACAAACATTCTGAAGGCCGCGGTGTAGAAGTTTGCATTTGTACACTAGTTTATATTTGCATCAGCTGATGAACAAAGACCAACTTCTACAAAGGAAGCACCTGTTTTTCTGATCGATATCTTTATTGAACGTCATATAACGCAAATAAATAAATAAATACAAATATAAAGCAAGAAGCTGTAGAGACGCAGATGGAAGGATCTGACACGTGTAAGAAAAAGAAAATACCGTATTTTCTGGAGTATAAGCTTCACCAGCCATAAAATACATAACAAAGAAAGAAAAGACATATATAAGTCGCACTGGAGTATAAGCCGCACCCCCGGACAAACTGAAAAAAACTGAGACTTATAGTCCAGAAAATACGGTACAGCTTCTGTTCCTTCACATACAATCCAGCTTTATTTACAAAGCACTTTAAAAAAACCACAAAGTACAGGAAAATAAATCAATAAATACAGAGTAAAATACAAGAATAGATCGAATATATTCATGTCACAACAAACAGCCAAACTATTCACCTGTTTTTACTTAAATCCCTTCGACAGCAGGAGTTTTATTCTCATTGTGTAAATGTTTAAGAAAACTTTATTTGTTTTCCAGAGGTAATCTATTAGGTTTGTTTAGAAACGACTGAAAAAGGGGGAAACCATGTGTCGGTTCTGGCAGATACGGTCGCAGCATCGTCTGGAATCTGTCATCCAGCCCCGACAAAAACAAACGCACAAATAAATCATATTTGTACAAAACTGTACTTTCACTGTCAGCCTTTTATTGTGTTCTGTTTTAGAAAAACAAATGGACGCACAAAGTAAGAGTATGATCACTGCTCTGAGCGCGCGCGCACACACACACACACACACACATATACACACACACACACCCACACACACACATACACATACATACACACACACACACACACACACACAAACACACACACACACATACATATACACACACACATACATATACACACACACACACACACACGTATACACATACATACACACACACATACACACACACACACATATACACACACACACACACACACACACATATACACACACACACGGGTCAGTCTGATATGTCTTTAGAATGTTTTCGTGTACT
>JAPSES010024795.1:0-13172 GCA_029822895.1 Maxillicosta whitleyi
GGAGTAATATTGCGGGGTGTCAGTCACAATATGTGGGGGAACTGTGCTGCTTGGCGGAGGTTTGCGCTCTCTGAGTGGTTTTCTAGTGGGTTTTTTTTTTTTTTTTTAGTTTCCAACACATCACCTCCAAGGTCAACACGTTCACTTACTGCCTCATGTTTCCCACCCCCTGACAGGTCCTGCTGGAATGAGAGAATCAACATCAACACCACTTGTATTATGTTATGAGTGATCAGTGTATTGTTACATGCCAGGAGGGGATAAAAGTGAAGGGTGTGTGTGTTTCCGCCCCCCCACCCCACCACCTGTGGATTAGACTGGCCAATCACATCCAGGGCTCTTATAAAAATGAGCCTGCAGCGATCGCTCTCTCTTTGAGTTCTGTCTGTTGAGCTGTTGTCGTATGTTGAGGTAATTTGTGGAGTCAGGTGGTGGAAAATGGGTAAGTTCAGGTACCCTATACATTATATCGTGCACATAGTTGACCTTTGTCTACTTACAGCAGGTTATAGGGTTGGTGCCACTCCTATACTCCTGTTCGGTTAAGTTTTTTTTTTTTTTTTTTAGTTTTCAACAATGAAATCAGATTGGCACAGTTTTATTGGATTGTTTGGCACAACTCCCCTCGTCTCTTCCTCCTCCACAATAATGATCCTTTGTTAGTAGTGTTTTGTTGTTGTTGTTGTTGTTGTCGCTGTGTTCAATAAAAGCCTTGCACATGTTTCACACAACTCCTCTTTATTTTGATTGTTGGATTGTCTCCTCTATCAAACATCTAAGGAATCATAACAGTGTATATAAATCTACTTTTTCTATTTGTCCTGACAATAGTTTATTTTTCTCTTCAAACTCTCTCTTTCACCTCAGTGTTTGATACTGAATGGAGGTAAATTTATTTGCGGTTTGCACATTTTCCGCGCAATTTTAAAATCAACCCAGTCATGAAATTTTAATGCATTTAAATAATGCATAAATATTGTATTGATTAGTGCATAATCATCTGATCAATTGTTGGCTTTTATTGCTGAAGTTACAGATCTCCCACCAGTGATTCCGACCGAACAAAGTAAAATAAAACTGTAAAACAAGACAGTTCAGCACTGTGGAAACAGACAAAGCTTCTGTTCTTTTATTTATGATTTCTCTGATAGAATATGGCCAGATAAATATATGCTGGAATGAGAGAGTCAACATTAATACCACTTGAATGTAATGGTGGATTGTTTAACTAAATGCACTCATTTGGTTTTTATTGTATTTGTTATTGTATTGAGTATTTCACTTTTTTTGTTGTTTTGTTTGTTTTTCTTGGTGTATTTATTTTTCATAACACACATGATATTGATGATATTGAAATGGCCACCTCAATAATGATCAATAAGGCAGCACAAAGGAATCAGGAATGTTCATTTATGCACCATTATTTGTTATTATTTATAGATAATGCAATTGTTTGAATTATGAAAAAAATCAATGACTGAAAGTTTGTGAAGGACTGGTCTAGATAAATCAGAGGAGCTGAGTTTTTGATCCAGCTCATGTTTTCATATACAGTATTGTGGAATTAATGTTTAATGATTCCCTCCAGCCATGCTGTAAGACCAAAGGAAAACACAGCATAATGTGTGTTTTTTTTTTTACACAAAATTCACAAAGATCTCTGGAAAATGTCATTCCCTACACGTCCCTCAAGAAAAAAAACAAAAACATTGAATCATGCCAGCATTGTTGGAGTGTAACTTTAAGATATTATACATAAAGTTTTTAAGGCTTTTAAATGATTATTATAGTCATACATTTCAGTGTATCACTGAAATTAGCATATTAGCTTCAAGGTGTAGGTTTTTAATTTTTCTCTAATTCCATACCATTTGCTTTCAGTGTAGTTGTCTGTATTCACATAAAATTATCTAATTTAAGATGTCAAAGGCTTTGGAGAAATGTAAAATATTATATATGTCACTGTCTTTTTTGACATTTTACAGAAACACAAAATAAATTAATTCAGCATGTAAATGACTTATTACAATAATTTCCTTCAAGGGTTTAATTATTGCGAGTAGACATATTAACTTTGATATTATGTAAAAAAAAAAAAAAAAAAACAGCAAATGTGTGCATATTATGGTTTGGAGCAATGTCATCATCACTTTTGTGCAGTGAAGTGAAGCAGTGAAGGTTCTAGAATAGAAAATAGATTTAAAGTAAAGCTGAGATTTCTGGAGCATCCAGAAGAAAAGGGAGAGGAGTTACAAACATTCAGAGAGTGATCGATGGCAGTTGACTGATGCAGTGATTCGAAGGGAAATGAATAGAAACAGAACCAGCGTTTAAAGTCAGATGGTTTATCAAGTCCATCATGTCCCCTACAGCGGGGGTCGTAGCCACAGCGTTGTTTCCTGTCTCCTGCTTCGGAGGATCCTCACCTCAGCATGGCCTCTACCTGTCACCACCATCAGGAGGAGACGGGAGCGGAGAGACGTCACCAAAAAGAACATAGAAGAAGAAAATGACTCAGGAAAGGGGACATGAGGCTGCTCATTTCCCACTCAGGTCCACGCGAATCCTAACATACTAGACCTGATGACGCACATGTGAACCCTGCTCTGTTTTCTGTAACGTTTATTTAACACAAACAACATCTTTACAGGTACTACCTTTTTTCTGTCTTTTGGATTAGAACCTGCCGCTCCCCTTATTGGATTGACTGATCTCCCAGTACCCGACTGTGAAGGCACCAAAAAGACAAAAGACTGGAGAATAGATTTGCTTCAATCAGGTATTCCGTAGTTTATTCTGTGCACAGAAATATTAGGGTACAAAGGAACAGAGCTTCGCCTCTCTCTAAATCAGATCTGTCTGATCCCCGAAACTCAGTGTACTTTATAGGAGTGTGGAAACTGTATGTGGAGCTTCACATCCGATTGGCCAAATTGGTTGTCAGTCATTAGGTTTGGGAGACTTCGTTTGATAGTGCAACAACATCAGATGCAAGGTCAGTTAATTGTAAATATTTATGCTCCAGGGTAGAATCAGCCAAACTTTATGGAGCCACTGACTTGAGAGAGAACGGGTCAGGTCACAGATTTATGTCATACATTAATATAATACCAGAATTATGCCACCACAGTCCTCCCCTTTTTATCTAAAAGATCAACAAATGAAAGGGAGATACAAATTTTTTTTTTTTATTTCAAGCAATTTCAAAAATCATCTTTAACACTTGTCATTGTTCTTCATTATTACCATAATCATTATCATGTTCATCACTGCCAATGTCCATTGGAACTCATCGTCAATCAATCAGCATTGAAAATCCTCACAAAAATCATCTTAAAATAAAGTTATCAGACCGTTTTCTGACCCTCGATATTGGATAATCCTTCTGTGAAAGTTTAACTAACTTTGTTTAGTGTAATCATTTCTATTAAACTTTCTATTAAACCTAAGCTGTGATCTCTGTGTCCTCTCTGCCTTTGGGTTCTCAGTCTGGTTCGTGACAAGACTGTGGTGATACATAAATGTAAAGACCACACACCTGAAAATCATGGAGGTGACGTCATGTTTGTGATGCTTCCACATGACCAGACTGGACAGACTTTCATCTCCACTCAAAGATTCCCATTAAACGGTCCGAGGAAAGCAGTGGCCAATCTGTGTATCATATGTGAAGAGAGACGCAGTCCATTCATGGTAAACATAAGACGAGATGTTTCTTTTCTATCTTTACAATTAAGTGTGACGTTTTTGGCTCATAAAATGATGAAAGTTAGTACAAATCCGACACTTTTCTTCCCTGAACATGACTTCTATCCCTTGCATCAGACTGATTAGATTTCCAGTTGTCATCCTGTGATCAGTTGGATTTTAGTCATTCATCTCATCTGTTGATTGACAGGTGTGATGACCAATCAAATTGGCAGATGGAGATGTAGAGGCAGCGGGTCGGCTTGAGGTGGTCATGTCCATGCATCTCTTCTGCCTCTAAATTGTGACACAGAGGGAACATGGCAGCTCCTGAAACCACAGGAGTTTGGTTTCACTGAAATGAAGTGGGAGGGAGCAGGAGTCTGTGGTTGTGTAACCCATAATTCCATGTTGTACCTTCTCTGTCTGCCTGTTTTCTCTCCACATCTTGACCATAACTTATACAATAGGGGTGTCCCGATCACATTTTTTTGCCTCAGAGTCATTTGATTTCAAGTCCCTGCCAATACTGAGTCCTGATCCGGTACTTCTATAAAACATTATGAAATGAACTAAGAGCAAAGAATATGTCCCTTGTTTATTTATTTATTTAGGTTGGTTGAATTACAGTCTCAAATCAGAACAACGCACAAATAAACTAACATTTTCCTCACATTTGGAATAGTGCGACATTAGAACCTAGTGCAACATCAAAGACTTATTAAATTACTTGTGTTAAACGCACCCTTTGTTTTTCCACCTCTCCAGATCCTGAGTTTGCAAAGCTCACAATCTGCTACCACATCGTTCTCCTCATTCACTCGGAAATATCTCCACACAGCAGACATAGCAGCAAAAAACTGTCTGAGCAAATCCTGCACCTCAGTTTAAAAAGAGACTGTTGTGTGTGTGTGTGTGTGTGTGTGCAGACACAGATCGGATTGTGAACGTTGGTAGTTTATTATTATTTATCTGTGTCCGGATCGAGTCCGCAGTCACGTGATCGGCGCCAATTTACGATCACGTGATCGGATCTGGGCAACCCTATTATACAATGAACCAAAAATTAAATAAACACAGGCATTAAGCTAGTTTTACTCAGTCCCACGCAGTCACAGGGAGAACATGCAGACTCCACACACAAAGAACCGATGGTCCTTCTTGCTATGAGGCACGAGCGCTAACCACTGCGCCACCGTGATGCCCATTGGGCGGAGCATTAAGGGTCTTGCCCAAGGACCCTCACTGGCAGCTCTATCTAATATTTAGATATTACACTGAAAACATCTGACAAACAAACTGCCGGTAGAGACTACATTTATCCAAAATGTTGAGATTTTTAAAGTTCCAGGTTGACTCATTTACACTCTGTACTCACCATACTGTATTTCTCATATTGTTTTAATAAATTTATCATAGACATTTTAATCATATTCTCTTCTATTATCGCTCTATGGCTACTTTGTATTTTTGTTTTTCTTGCTTACGTTCCTTTTATGTATACATACACTTACACTTTACATTTTATTTTCAATTTAAGAACAAGATAACTTTGTCAGCTAAAAAAAAACCTTTCTTAGAAAATATTGCTGCTGTGATAGATGCTTTTCCAAAAAAAAAAGGCTGTCATGTCTGGTGGCGTTAGGACACTCTGACATAGTATCATGTTGATGCATTTCTGTATGGCAGGTTTCGCCTGTGAAATACTTTGCTGTATTCACACTTGTCATCATATTTGAAAAGAACCCACTTTTCTGACACATATGTGCCTATAGGAGCTAAATGGACCAGGAACATTTGTCTAAACCATTCAACTGCAAAACGGTTGCATTTGTAAGTAGCCTGTGCAGAATAGTAATAATAATAATAATAATAATAATAATAGTGTACCTGAGCCTTTTCTTACACATTCTCTTGATTAGCTCTTACGCCAAATACTTAGCATAACAACATATTGTCACAACCAGGCAGGGAACCCAAATGCAGAGATGTGAACACAGCTGGTAGAGTTCAAAAAAGGAGTTTATTTAACAAAAGGAGTAAAAATAACACAAAATCACACATTGTCGTGGTGACCCGGTTCTGAATAAACTGAGAGTCCAAAAAGGGAGATAGTCCAATACGAAGTCTGTCAATCTGGCTCAAAACAATAAGGAAAGACAAGTCAAAATCCAAACGAGGCAAAGTAACAACTTAAACACAAAGTATCAACACAATCAAAGTATCAAAGGAGAAAGGAGGCAATACAAGACAAGACACACACAAGACGTGACATGACACATATGGGACTAAAAGGAACTGCCGTAGACGAAACTGCTAATGATGTATAATGTCTTGAAAGAGTTCAACATGTAACACTGAACAACAAAAGGCTCCATACACATGAATGTAGTGGTAAAATGAAGTGGAAAACAATCTAATGAAAATAATCTAAAATGTAATATTAACCCATAAAAACCCAAACAGCCAAACTTATTCAGTGATCTAAAAACATTTAATACCTATTGATCCATTAATCCTATCAATCCATGCAAATACTTGGTGTAAAATACAGTTCTTCATCTTTTCATGGTCATCAGATATGACTCAATTGGATGTTCAGAGGCTGCAGTTACCATGGAAACATCATCTTCTACAGCATTGATTCACCAGTAAAATCCATGCAGTTGGATCGCTGACAGTGGATGGAGACACTTGGTTTATGTTCAATTAATGTTTTTTTTTTTTTTTTTACCTTTTCTTCAGTTTTCTCCATTTCTGATATAATAATAATTACCTTAAATTTGAGCTTTTATGAATATCTACATGATCAGTGAATTAAATATAGGAAAATACATGATTCACACATAAAAAAAAAAACACAAAAGAGGATAATATTATAATAAATAGTGATAAATCACTTAAAAAATAGAGGGTTAAATACAGGTAAATGACACAAAAGTATGTGGCACTGGGTCTTTATGGGTTAAAATACTAACAGAGACCATTTTACTGCCACCACTGCCAGTAAGAATATTCTTCATGTTATATCAAGGAAATTATAAAAGGTAGATTTTAATATTTCCAGGTGTCTGAAGTCTGAGTCTGAAGAAAACACAGGACACTTTGGATGTAACATCCTGTCATCATTGGAGCTCCTTTGTGCAGGGGGTGTGTGGTGGGTTAGGGGGGTGCTGTCCATTATGGAGGACAAGCATATATAGAATGTATACTTTCACAAGCATTGCAGATATTATTTCGAAGCATAATTAAATCCTTTAAGGCTTAAATTTAAGGCTTTTTAAGGACCTGTGGACACCCTTAAAACACTATTTTGGTTGAACTGTAATTCCTTATTTAAGTAGCTGATGCAAAAAAAAAATATTTCCATGATTTGGCTGGCTGACCCTGCTGTAGACTCTAAATGTTAATTAGTATATATCCAGGAATTTCTTCCAAAAAGCTAAAAAAAACAAACAAACCAAAAAAAAGCAGTACTGACAGAAAAGAGCACAGACACAGTGGGGTGTTACTTGGTACTCTGCACCATCTGTACACTTTAGTGGAGGTGGACAAAATGATCACTATCCACAGTGGTGGGGTGAAGCTGGTGCACCGCTGCAGCATTTCAGAAGACAAAAGGGAGGGAGTGGGTTATCCTTCTGCGTGGAGTCTTTTAGAAAACACTTCCCATTCAGCGTCTGTGGTGCACGAGGACGCTGGGAGAGGCTCGGGGGTGGGGAAAGTGGAGAGTAAAACTGTGTAGCCAAACATGTCAGCATCCATATAATTTAACTTTGTTGAAGACCTCGCAGCGACTGGTTTGATCTGTGATAACTACAAACCCTCCTGCACGGACACAAGCAAACTGTGCTTGTGTAGTACAACCTGCCACGAATAACAAAACTTTTATTGATTTCAGCAAAAGCCTCCACTTCTCTATCAATCTGCGGTGCAGCTGCTGTCAACAAGATTTGCATTTATTTTATTATTTTTTTCCCCCCAGATTTCAAAATTTTCTCCCCTCTGCTCATTTGTGCAGCGACAGATGCTTTGATTTGTTCAAAGCGCGGACAAAAATATGTTTTTGGTATCCTCTTAGTGTCCTCTTCTCATGTATAAAAAACAAATAGTTTGAAACATAACATCTGAGGTTGCCATTAGATCTGGTGGCACACTAAATGGGCAAAAGGACTGGCAGTTGAATTCAAGTGTTTCTATTCCAACAGGGGTCTGGCATCCAAAACAATAATAAGAAATGTCATAATATAGTTTAGGGATAAATATCATTGCATTGGTTAGTTTGTTTTAAATTATCTTTGCTTCCAAAATAAATCAGAGATGGTTTTTAATTAATTTCTCTAAACACTGATTTTGTTTGTTTTTTCCCCATATTCATGACTATGATTTTAAATCCTCTACATTTCTAAAATATTCTGCTCTGACTCTAAATAATAATTTTCTACCAAAATTAACCATCTACTTTCTTCATATTCTGTTTGGAAAAATAATCTCCCATTAAACTTTAAAGAAATATTAATATTTCTATCTCAAATTAGTACATCTTACAGCTATAGCCATGAGGGGTCGTTATATTTTTGTCCAAATAGTTAATAAAACCATAAATATGGATTTAAAAAGCGGGATTTTGGAAGCAAAGATAATTATTCAAGCAATACTAATCAATGCAATAACATAACCTGTTGTGTACTTTTAACCCCCCTTCAGCCAAATGTAGTATAAGATTCTGTTAAGAGTTAGTGCCTGATAATTTAGATTAGATTGTCTTTGTATAAAACTTATTACATACATATTTATATTTGAAAGTACTCAGATATTATACTGCACAAGTCATAAAGCCATTGGACCTTGAAAATGTAGGTCAACGCAACCTGTTGTCAGTAGGTTTCTGCTCCATGCCAACATGCATCCACAGTATAGATTTGGTGCAGATACGACAATGATGTCGTCAGATAATGTGTTTATGATGTTGAATGGACAGACAGACAAATAATTACAGTACCCTTCAGCTGAGGGGTAAAAATTAAATTATGTCATTTGTCTTTATTGTTTTGTAGCCCAGACCCTGGTTACAAAAGAAATACCTGAATTCCATGTGTCCAGATACTTTTGTCCATGTACTGTATGTTCCTGTGCAGCAGATCTGTAAGAGACACAGTGTATTGCTTTCATAGAGGAAATAAACACATTATTATCAAGGGTAATATTTATCAAAGCCACCGTCCACTACATCGCTTCTATCTGGCATTTATTCACAGAATATCGAGTCTTGCACCACATGCAGTCAGCCCACAGGTCAGAGACCAGAGGCAGACACTCTCTACTGGTTATTAACAGATAAAACAAGAGATGGTTTGATGTTTAAGGCGCCAGTGGTGAAGAATATCAGCTCCATAAAGTAAAAGACTTGCCGTGTATTAGTTCTACCTGTTTACTGAACACAGGTGATTCCACCAAGTACATCTCGCTGCAGCCTGCGGGACAGGAGCTTGATGTCATGAGGGCGGGGCTTGCAGCGAGTACCTTCAAGTACATCTCGCTGCAGCCTGCGGGACGGGAGCTTGATGTCATGAGGGCGGGGCTTGCAATGAGTACCTTCAAGTACATCTCGCTGCAGCCTGCGGGCCAGGAGCTTGATATCATGCTCCGCCCATATCAAGGGTGCAATGCCTTCTGGGATTGTAGGCAGAAACAGGAAGTGATATTAACTCCTGTTTCCCCACTCGAGAAATTAACATTTTATTGTGTGTAATTATTATTGCCACTCTTAGGATTACGGTTATGGTTAGGGTTAGGGAAAGGGAAAATGGAAGGAGATGCATTTTTAAAATTGCTGCCAAATACAATCCCAGAATCCATTGCGCCCTTGATATGGGCGGGGCATGACATCAAGCTCGCAGGCTGAATCGAATACTATATCGATTCCACTTATTATCCCTTCATCTACCTGGAGGAGGAGTCATGCTCCTCAAAATGGGCGGGTCAATGAATGGTTGGAACAAATACATGGCAGGACATTTAATTTATGGAGCTGGGATTCTGCACCAATGTTAGGGGAACTGCTGAAAACGTTAGAATCAGCATTGCTGGTATTCCACTTTAAATGTGCAAAATGCAGTTAAAGAATCGTGTTAAGCATGAAAAATACACAATTATATATGATCTGCCTTGATGACCTTTAAAGCACATTATCTATATTTAGACAATATGTGTCAAAAACCGAAAGTTATGCACAAAATTAATAAATAAAACATGCAGTCTATCTGTCGTCCCATACTACTGTATGTACTACATACACAAAATCGATTCTACATTAGCCATGTTGTTGCATAAATAGGCGTTAGAATGTCTCTTCCTGGATGCACAGCTCATGAAGTGAAAACATGTTACTTAATGAAAGCCTCTCTTCCAGTTGGCATTACGTAACCTTGGTAACCAGCCAATTTCACCCCAACTGGCATGTATGTGATTTTAACTATGGACTAATGGGCTGTGTTTGCCTTCTATCTTTGTCTGTTACAGCCCTACTGCATTGCACTATGGGATATTTATGCTGGCAAAGTGTCTACAGCTGTACTTGGAAATACTATGCAATTCACCAATAGTTGTAAACATATTGAAAAACCTTCCAAGCTGTTTTAGCTTGCTAATTTGCATATTCTATAGGGTTTTGGACATCATCATGGTAGTAGACAATGACATGAACAAGGGGCAAGGACCTCAGCACCACAATGAAACCAATGTGTAAGTGAGGTGTAATACCACTGACACCCACTATGGTTGGACCCTAAAAGTCACAACAGTAGTATTACATTACAATTAGCAGACACTTTTATCCAAAGCGACTTACAATAGAGGACATAAACATAGCACACTTGCAGATACAAGGTATACAGGAAATATACAGAGCAATCGATGCAACTGCCAACTGGGGTTAGTAGGGTTGTTTTTTTTTTGTTTTTTTAAGAGCTTTAGCACAGGGTCAGGTAGAGTTAGACGCATACAAACACACCGCACAACATGCCATGGAGTCTACCCCAGGTCTGGGCCAGCTCAGACCTCAGCGCAGTAAGTAGTCTTTAAAAACAAGAGTCTTTATGTACTTCTTGAAGGCTGAGGGTGATGATGCTAATCTTGTTTCTGGAAGTTTGTTCCACCACTGAGGGACTATTACAGAGAACAGTTTGCCCTGGGATCACTTAGAGCGAGCTGGGGGTACGGCTAGTTGGTTTTTATTGAAGGAACACAGCTCTCTGGCAGGAATATATGTTCTTTGTATTTCCTTCAGATAAACTGGGGCTGTTCCTGAGACGGTTTTGTAGGCAAGGGTCATGGACTTGTGCTTGATCCGGGCAGCCACTGGTAGCCAGTGTGACTGGGTAAACAGAGGAGTGACATGGGCCCTTTTGGGGTGAGTCAAAACCAAACGAGCTGCAGTGTTCTGCACCATCTGCAGTGGTTTTATTGCATGAGCAGGTAGACCGGCTAGGAGGGAGGTGCAGTAGACCAGGCAGGAGATGACCATAGTCTGAACCAGTAGTTGTTGCTGAATGTTGGGTCAGGTAGGGTCTGATTTTCTGTATGTTGTTCAGCACAAATCGGCAGGTCTGGGCAATAGTAATAGTAATAGTAATAGTAGTAATTTTGAAGTATATTTGGTAGGTCTGAGACAAACATTCGTTTGGAAAAAAACATATTTTGTCACATTTTGCATGGTGGAAACCAGCATTTTTGACTTCATTTTCTTCATTAGTTACTCAAACCTGGAAAAGTTTCACTATTTTTATTCTGGATGTATATTACTTATAACCACAGTATTCTTTTTGTGTTGTTTTTAATCAAAATATGATTGGTTCCATGGTCCAAACACACATTTATTTAGTTTCTGATGATGATTACTGCAACATCCTATTTCTTCTGTTGTACTGTTGGACCTGTAGCATGGGAAGTGCGTATCTATAAATAAACCTGTCAGTGAATCTACTCACTAATCCACCTGCATGATGGCACTGACTGTGGAATACCAACTGAGTGGAAGCAGATAAACATCAGCTCAAATATCAGCAGTAATGAGTGGATATGAGTTTCCAGATGTCTGTTACATGTAAATGCCACATCCTGATAATTATCACAAGCAGGATGCAAGTCTTATTAAATTTGTCATTATGGAAAAGCAGTTTGTTTTAGAAAGCATAACGTGTAATATTAAGAGCAGTTTTGGACCCACTGGTTGTTGAACATGACATCAAATATCTAGCTGTGGTTATGTATTACTTAAAAAAAGGAGGTCACACTAAGCATGCTCAACAATATTTTAACAATAATTATGATCTCAGTATTATTTGTGGCTACTGATAATTGAATTTCAGCAGCACAATAACTGATATGTTGTGAGAGGAGATGCAGCAAACTCGATACATACGTGTATATATATATATATATATATATATATATATATATATATATATACACAAACATATATAAACTAAACAGAAACATATATAAACCACATACAATTATATATAAAACCAGACAGAAACATATACAAACCAACATGAATTTGTTTTCCTTGTGCAACTCAGAGATGATTCATTCTTTATGATTGTCTGCCAAAACAGTGTTGTTTCATTAAAGTGTCTATTGAGATCTTTCGTGTAGGTGAAGTATTTTGACAATCCAGTCAATACAAAGAATGAAAAGTGACAGAATGTAATCTGCTCAGTGTGAATCTTTGAAGTGCAATGTGTGAATATACACACAGAATTTGTATTTAAAATGACTGCAACATAGAATAAGAATCTACTGCATTTATTTGTCTAATTTTATAACGACTGTAAGTAATTCAATGATCTTGATCTAACCTCAGCAGCATTTACAGTGTTGATTGATTACAGATTGACCTCTGAGGGATTGACACTCGTTTCAGGGATGACTAACCCACTTAATGGAACGGGGCTTGGGTATATTTTACCTTTGGTTTGCCACTGGAAATCCACAACTCGCTGAGTTGACTGAAGGATCTGTGTCCAAGATGAACAATCCAAAGTATTTAAAATCCACATTAAAAACAAACAGCCGCCCTAGCTACTGGGCAAGTCACTAGTACAGTTCTGTACATTTAAGGCCAAATGTCCGAAGGGAAATATATTTTAGTGGATGAAAACATATGGTTAAACTAACGACAATGACTCACAAATAAGTCTTGAAAGTCTCGCAAGTGTTAACTTGCCTGTTTTTGTTTTTTTTCAAACATGGAAAACATCGACAACAAAATCTGCATTGGGCATAAGGTTAAGATTAAGGTCCAATCCCAATTCACCCCTTAGCCCTAACCCTTAGCTGCAAGAGGTAGGGGAGTAAACATTCTACTATGAAATGGGACAACACTTTTGGTGCTTTTCCACTCCATGGTACCGGCTCTACTCTACTCGACTCTACATGGCTCTTTTGCTTTTCCATTACGAAAAAGGAACCTGGGACCTGAT
>JAPSES010024823.1:0-13170 GCA_029822895.1 Maxillicosta whitleyi
TCTGTTCAAACACATAATGTAGTTGTGACACTGACAGTGACATTGTCAGAGGCATAAATAAGTCTGTCTACATTCTGGATCATAATGACACAGAACACAGACTGACACTGTGGGAGGACTGTTAGACTTTAAAGGACATTTTAAAGGAAATACTTAGTACTTTTGCTTAAGTAAGATTTTTGATGTAGTACTTCTACTTTTATTTGAGTTAATATTTTGCAGGGTATTGGTACTTTTACTGAAGTACTAAACTCCACCCCTGTTTATTTGCCATTAATATTTCCAAAGTTCTTAGATCTTTAATTGAAAAATATGACTCATAATGAGTTCACATATAGATGACGGAAATCCAATCTGTAAAATATCAAACATGAACATCTTTATTTTAAAAGCAGAGCATTTACAGCCATGGAAGATGTAAAGAATAGTTGGTTTTATTTAATCATGATTTGTCCCTAACATTGAAGTGTAACCTTGGTTTAATGACATTAGCAGGTAGCGTTAGCTTAGCTAAGCTAGTTAAGCTAGTAGCGTCCAAAGCTGGTCAGTAAATGTACCAGAACTTCAGCCCTAAAAAAGAGGAAATATATACTCAAGAAGAATATCAAACTGCTGCTTGTTACTTGCCGCGGAAAACTTCCCACGACGGTAGAATTCATTTCCAGGTGAAGAAGGCTAGGGTTGCCAACCCGAATTTCAGGTGCATTTTATTTGCTCCGTGAAGAACAGCTTCTGTCCCGAATTTTAGTCATAACCTCAGAGCTGCCAACTCACACACTTTGGCTGTGACACATGGTTTGTCTGTCTTCACACTCACTCACATCCATTTCTTACACTTAAATAAAAATCTGATTTACACACTGTTTAAGCCACACAGTATTTTTTAACTCTAATTTTAAATGAAAAAAAAAAAAAAAATTAGGAAATGTACATGCCTTATGAATTCATTGGGTCTATATTAACCATTTATCTTTTATGATTTATTTAGTCTCTTAAATATTATTTTATCTACCTTCATTTTGCCATAGAAAATTATTCTTGTCATCTTGGTTGGAACTGCAGCTGCTGTCCATTGTAGTAACCAATAACATAATAATTTTGGCCATTTAAAATGTAATAAAGTTAATAACGTAATAATAACCAATAACATTGTACCTGTCAATAATGAAATCAAGTTTTTGAGCTAATAACATAATACAATATTTCAAGTAATGCCATACATTATGTTACAAGTCTGGCATTAAAATGATAATTTGGATATGTAGATAATATTATCCTATTGGTTGGACTAGGTTGCCCAGACTATGACATTGTTATAATAGATCCTATAATTTCCATCAAATCTATGTTTTAATTATTTCCAATGAAATAGAAGTTTCCCCACCAAAAAACACATTTTTCCTCGAACTATAAAGGGAATTGCAATAATTACATTTATTTAGTGTATTTTTAGCCAACTCATTCCAGAAAATAAAGAGTGTAATCATAATATAAATACCAAATATTATGCAGGACATTGTCTTTAAACTAGATGGAAATGTGGTAAAAGAAGACAAACCATCGACTGCATTTGATTCACACACCTTTCCTTAATATAATCTTTATTGCTTTTTCTTATTGGGTTGAATACAGAACAGGTTTACATCTCTTGACTTTGTGAAACACTGTCATGTTTTTCTAACAGCAGGAAGCAGAAAACAGATGAGCTCGACTGAAGGAACTTTCCAGATGATTGAATTAATGCTTTTGGATTGAGGTCCAGCATCTCAGTGCGTGTTTGTGTTCGAGGAGGGATGGGTTTTGTTTAACCTCCTCGTTCCCTTTGACCTTTGACCTCGGACCGTAAGAAGGTGAAACCAACTGGAGAAAAAACCAAACGTCTACAGTTCTGTTAGATAATGATGACAAGTTCACAGTCAAGTGCTAAATGTAGTGATTGACAGTTCTGAATCATTATTTAAAAAAAGAAAAAGACAAAATAATCAGGACTTAGAAAGATGCAACTCAGGAAATAAGAACACAAAGTATTGTGAATAATGGATTTGTGAAAGACCCTGAGAGCGAGATTATATATATTTTTTTTATATTTATATATAGATATACATGTGTAGCGCCAGAAGAGATGGAGAAAGGAGAAATCATCTGTAATTAAACAATTAGATTAACATGCAAAAAAAAAACTAACCTAAAACTCACCCTTTAACTGAACACAATGGATTTTCACAGTTTTATACGCATTTATATGTCATAAAGAAAAAAATACACAACAAAAATCATTTCTCAGCCAAACTAAAAATAAACAACAGAACCAATAGACCCAGACAGTCTGTTCGACTCATATACAGGAGATCTACATAAAGCTTTGGATTCAGAGGGAGTCTTATTGCTAGTTGGATTTGCACCCACAACACAAACCATCAGATCCTCAGAACAGTTCTGCAGCATAAATGTGATATTTTTAATACATGGCTTCTTCTCAAGTCATTGTAGAAACTATACATACACACACAGACACGCAAAGACACACACACCTGGGCTCCAATAAATACATTAAAAACAGTCCATGTGCATTCCAATGGAAGTCCAGTATTCATATGGCCGGGCACACTCATACAGTCAACGTTATCCCGAGGGGGAGGGGGGAGGGGGGGGGCAGAGGACGCTAACCGAACAGGAAACAGCCGAGAGAGACGAGGAGAGGCCCTTCAGTGATACGACAAAAACAAGGAGTCCGACGCAAGAAAGACAGTTTTAGATTCAGAAAAATGTAGTGATTTTTTTTTTTTTTTATCCCCAAACGTCCTTATGATTTGTCAACGTTACAAATTAAACATGTGGTTCGTGCTTTTCGTGTCTTGTAAAATCAGCTAAACTGTTATTTTTTTTTTTGGTTTTTAACTCAAATCTGCTCCAATGTGAAACGAGACCAATAGTTCTCAATAAAATTAACTTCCAGTTATTTACCATTAAGTCAAGCTAAGAGAGCTTTTAAGGACAGATGTGTGGCCCGTGGAGACGCTACGGAGGCTGACGTCTTAGTTTATAAAAAGAACAAAAATGCAGAAAAATTGACTAATGGGTCAATGTCGCCGCCATCCTGAAATTAACTCTTTTTGGCGTTACTAGAAAGTCAGCCTGTGAACAATGTGAAAAACATAGTGAGAAACATTAATGCTAAAGCTTAGCTTTGTTAACGCTAGTTGTTTCATGCTAGTTTGTGTTTTAACAATGATTTTGAGGCTGTTAAAAATGTAACAACCTAATAATGACTTAGCTATTCAATTGCAACATGAGCAGTATTGACAGTCGAATTATATAATTGATTAGAGTTTGCTAATTTTATCCTTTTGATATAATAAAGACATGTAAAGGAGGCTAGCTAAACCTGTTAATAACTTGAATTCGTGTTTAAAAAGCTAGAAACCGTTAGCTTGGTCAACTTAAAATACCTCAAATGAGATGTATTTTGATACTGTTTTTGTAACAACACTGACATTAATGACTTAGTTTGTTTAAACCTTGTAAATTAGCTTCGGCTTCTATGCTTTTTTTTAGCCTGTGAATAGAAAACAAAGTTAGATATTGCCTAATATTAACAACAAATGCAGACCTAGCATCAATTAACCCAAACCAACTGTTCGATCCATGTCAGAGTAATGAACACCTAAATGAATAAATCAATCAATAAATATTTGACTCCGAAAATCCAACTTAAACTCAACTGGAATCTGGAAATAACTGCAAAAATATTAACTGTGATTCTAATTGTAATTTATTTATATTATCAGCCAACATCAGAGCCACATTCTACCCAGAGTTCAAACAGTCCAAGGTCCATTCTAATCTCAGAACCCAGCGTCTATTGTTTGTTTAACCCTTAAATCTGCTTTAACATTATTATTTGAGGTTCGGCGTTTGCAGTATAATTAATGTATGTAAAACATGTTCCAACCAGAGGAAACTCTCTTGCCCGTTCTCTCTTCGAATGTGTCGTGATATTCCACTGTAGTAGTACAAAAAGTAGTAGTAGTAGTTTTGGAAGTCGTTAGTGCCAGTTCACAGCAGCATCCAATCAGCCCGTTCATCCATCGGTCGTGGTTGTTCAACATTACGTTAATTTTTACGCCGACAGACAGACAGCCTCAGTAACGGACTGACTGAAGCTGCTTTACAGTTCTGTTATGAGCCGCTGAGGTTCCGTTTGTTTTGTTTATGAGGTTGCTGCTCGATATAAAAAACGTACAAGAAGAAAAATTAGCTAAATCTTCACACATGAATAAGAAAAACAAAAAAAGCACACACTACCCATCCCTCTGGTCGTGATATGAGGATCATTACAGATCTGTTCAGCGTCCTTTAACGTGTGGAAACACCTGGTTAGTTTGGTGCACGAGGTGAAACTAGCCCTTCTGTTGTTACAGTGTCCACCCCTCCTACCATCCATCCATCCATCCGTCCATCCATCCGTCCTCATTCATCCATTCACCCCGTCATCTGTCTAGAGATCATACCGAGAAACACACGAGTTTACCAGAAGCATTTTTATCTGTTTTCCACATTCATCCCTTCATTGTTAGAAGAAAATAATTCTGATTGTCTTTAGCGCCAATTTACAACGCGATTTTGTTGCTTTACACAGAGATAAAATAGCTGGTTTCGCTCTGGACAGACTGAAACAGGACGACAGGGACAAACACTACTGGAGTTTATCCTGGGCCAATGCTTCATACTAATACAACATTGCAAAGACATTACCAAGGCCTGCTGTTAGCAAGATATGATGGTTATTAAGCTAGCAACACATTTGCTGGGTCACCTTCAACTGTTTTATTCCAAGTAATTTTTTTTACATATTGACTTTAGGCCCTACTGAAAATTTAACAAGCTAATGATGCCTTAGCTTGTTCAACTTCGGAGCTAACCTAACCTGAGCATTATAGACAATTTATAAATTAAATAATAGATTAGGTCTAGCTAATGTTAGCCTTTTGATACCATCAAGACAAAAGGAGGAGGCTAAAGGTCCTCTAACTTGAGGCAGCTTAAGTCTTTAGTCAGAATATCTTTAACTACACCTATTATTAGCTAGAAAAGCTTAAAAAAAAAAACCTAACATTCATTAGCTTGATAATCATCAGTTAGCACAACCTGTCTTGTGTTTTGACACTGATTTGAGGCCTTTCTGATATTTTTAATGAGGTAATGATGACCTAGCGTGTATAACTCAAAAGCTGATGATAACTTAGGTTGTTTAACTAGTGAGCTAACATTAGCAGTAAAGATAATTGGTTTAGAGTTTACTAGTGTTAGCTTTCTCATAGTACACTACAGTACATGGAGGCTAGCAAGGCCTGGTATTGGCTAGAAATGTTACTTATAAAGCTTGGCCTAATTTGTTAGCCTAGGTAAACTCAGTTATCCTGTGCTGCCTTATGTTTGATATGGATATAGTCTTATTGACAGTTAAACAAGCTAATGATGTCTTTTTCTCATTTAAAAGGAATGAGCTAACCTGAGCTAGTGTGTGGTATTTAGGTGGTCAATGTAGCAAACAGCACTTATTTAGCCCTTTGTTGTTTAGGCCTGTCATAAACTAAGGCAAACTTTAAGGTAATGAGTAGGTCTGGTGTGTTTTTCATTGTGTTAGCCTTGGTCATCACTGTTTAAGGCCAGTTTGGTTATTTGCATTCACTGCTAGGCTTGTTAGCACTGATTTAGCGTGCTTCTGGAATCAGGCTAGCAAAGAGTTAGCCCTGCTGCCCCTGATGTGGAAGACATTGGATTTAAAGGGTTACCCACAGAGTGTGGTGTAATAATTTTTGTGGAGATTGAGGTAAACTAGACCTGCATCAGGCGTTAGCAGTAAAGTAAGCTAGCACGCTAGAGGACCTGAAAGAATTAACACTAGGGGGCAAAGTTGAGAGACAGGCCGGAGTTGCACACAAGGACACACACAACCAAAGTTTTGATTTGTTCAGGTATTAAAAAAAAAAAAAAAAATCCACAAAACGCAAGAAATCCCCTCTCTACACCTAAATATCACACACGCAAAAAACAGAAAATACTCTAGCATCACGTGCCACATGTTCACCAGTCTGTACACACATGGAATCAACTGAGAATGATTACGAATGAGAAATTATTAATACACAAACCAACTCACAGGGTGGCTTTGAGGGACAAATAGTGTGATAGGTTTTAAAAAAAAACATAGAGAACACAAACTGATCAACACTATTATCTGCCCTTTAGTTCTTTCACGCAGAAATCCAATGTGACTTTGAAAAGTTCGTTAAGTGTTTTCTGACCCAGCCAAAGAGACGCACGTTGGAGGCAGAGCAGATCAGTTGAAAATGGAGTCTGCCCGCTGTGCTTTCCAGTTATGAAACGGTTTCGTAGATACATCGGTGCAGGCGTCATTGGCCGCCTTCACCAGTCGGTTCTACTGTTTCCAAAAATATGTGAACGGCCGGTCAAACACAGGAAGTAGCTGGTGAGCTTTGGGGAAACTGCTGTGGCCGACGCCCGTGAGCGCCCCCCACCCTGGCCTGTCCAATCCAAAGCTGGTGCAAATCTTCGGATAGTCGGGTCTGTTGGCTGGAGCCCAGCGCTGAATTAAATACCGAAGAATAAACGCAGGTATCGACAGTCTGTCAGTTAGCGTCTGTCTCTGCGTCGCCTAAATTGATCATCAATTCTCAAACAGAATCTAGAACAATAATAAATTTTATTCTTTTATTGCTGAAATATAGATTCCCCGCACAAAAAAATAGAATGCAAATCATTGTCATCATAAAAAGCTATAAAAATTAGATCCATCCTCCATAATAATGCAGATAAAGATATCGCAAAAAACATCTTAGAAGTCGGTAGTAGTAAGGCACTTCAAGGAAACGAGGTCGTCGTCTTTGTGTCAAAAAGTTTCCGGCTGGTTTTTGCATCGTCATCAACAGTGGAGCGTCCGTCCGTCGTATGGCACTATTGGTGGAGAGTCTCCCCTCAGTCAACGCCCACCATAGGCGGTTCGCTGTTGGGGAGGATGTGCTCCAGTGGGGGCTTGGCGTGGATCTCCAGTATCCCCTGGATGAAGCCCTCGGCAGGGGCGGAGGCGTCCTGGGTAGGGGAGGTGGAGGATGAAGGGTCTTTGGAGGCGTCCGGTTCGGGGTCACCGCTGTCACCGGCAGTTGTCTTTGTGTCAGTAGCTTGTGGAGTCGAGGCAGCGGCAGGGTGAGGTTTGGATTCGGTGTCGTCAGCAGCGGTCGGTTGTTCCAGATCGGTCTGGGTCGCACAGTCTGAATCCAAACCTGGTTTCACCGCCGTCGGGTCCTCCGTCGCTGCCTCCTCATCTTTCACATCGTCGTCCTCCAGCTCCTTCGTTCCAGCGGTGCCGCTGCCGCACTCGCTCTCGTTCTCTGAGGGAGGGCAGGTAGAGGTTGGGGTCGGGGTGCAGGAGTCTCCATCCTCGCTGGCGTCGTCATTGGCGGCGGATGCTCCGTCGGCTCCACGGGGTTTCAGGTGGATCCTTTGGTGGCGAACCAGACTGTGTTTGAGGGTGAAAGTCCTCTCACAGGTCTGACACTGATATGGACGTTCACCTGCACGACACGAAGCACAGCGTTAACCCGAGGCGTCGCCAGGTTCTGACGCATGAACACAACAGTTACCACCGCCACTCAGTTCGTTTACATGACACTTAAGAAAACGAATCATCGCATTCGTCCGACTAAAACTGGACTTTGAGTTTTCCTAGTGGGACTGACACACCCAGATAACAGGATTAAAGTGGATCCACTCCTGCGTGTAAACAGACTGGGTGGACTGGACCAGAACCACATGTTCTGACCCAGAATCATACCTTTTGCATCTGATCTGCAGTAGATGGAAATGAGATCCACATTACAATATGTACATATTTACTACGTTGTCCACTGTGGTTCTGGTTCATCGTCGGGGTGATGACTGGTACCTCACTAGGAGCTTAAACTGGAGTGAATTTCACCAAAACGGTTTAGTCAAACTGTGGTCATAGCACGACTAAGGAGCGTATGTAAACGAACTGACAGTTAAACTACACACTAATAGCTAACGCCTGATTGGCTGATTTGGGCGTGGTTACCTGTGTGCGACCTCATGTGGCGGGTCAGGTCCTGCAGAGACCAGAATCGTTTTCCACATACGTTGCAGATCTTCTTCCTCTTGTCAACTCGTCCTCCTCCGCTCGCCTCTCCTCCCTCTAAACTCTTTGGTTCTGAAGCTCCGCCCTCCTCGTCATCCTTCTCCTCCTCATCTGATTCGCCACTGTCGCCCACGTCACTCTCGCCTCCCTTTGCATCCTCCGCCTCCGTCTCCACCTCCTTCTGTTCCTCCTCCTTCTCGTCCTCTGTCGTTTTGCTGGTTTTGTTCTCTGCCGTCACCGCCTCCTCTTTTGGCGCTGGGGTCTCCTCCACCGCTACCGGAGGGGGCGTGTCCTCAGAGAGGTGTGCCCTCTCATGGCGGGCGAGGGTGGTGGCGTAACGGAAACTCTTGTTACAAACTCGACAGACGTGTTTGTACTCGGGCTGAGGCTTTGCTGAGGAGGGGCAGGTGGTGGGTGGGGTTTTCTCCTTCTGCTCCTCTGGGGTCTCCATGACGACCGGGGGCCCCGATGAAGAGGAGGAGGAGGAAGAGGAGGCCACTGGCTGGGTGGGTGGTTCTTCCTGGGCGGAGCCTGACGACGACGTTGACAGCTTAAAGTCGATGAGTTTTCGGCCGAAGTTCAGGTCCAGACTCTTGTTGCTGTGACAGTCGTCATCATCGGCGTCGCCCTGAAGACACATCAGAACATCAATACTGGACCAATAATGGATCAATACGATTGAAAACATGTGAAGGAGAGCAGAGACATGTCGGAGTTAGTCATGGTTTTTCTATTTTAGTCTCTGAGTTTAACAAGGAAACGTTAATGTACAGAAAATGTCAAAGATCAGAAAAAAAGGTTCCATGACATAAAAACCTTTAATTAACCTCAAGTTATTCTTGTACACGTTGACGTCTTTAGTGTCTGAATACAGCTCACAATTTTGGTCCAAAATCAGAAAAACCACATAAATTTAAACACCTAAACTTGACTGAGACGATCAGAAGTTTTTACAGATGGTTAAAGTTGCTTTAATCCACAAAGGTAAAATCCGCACAGCAGGGGTCTCAAACTCATTTTCTTCTGGGGGGGGTGGGGCACATTCAGCCCAATTTGATCTCAAGGGGGCTGGAACCATAAAATAATAACATATAAAATAATTGCATAATAATAATATCTGTTTTTGTTTTAGTGAAGATAAACCCATTAAATAATGAACTTTTATACACACTTTTATAATCTACCCAAACGAAAAAAATATGAATGACGTGAAACATTTTTTGTGAAAAATAAGTGCAATTTTAACAATAATGTGCCTAAACTTATTATTTATACGTGTTCATTATGGATCGGATCTACAAACACACTTAATAACAGGCAGAAAGTGTTCAAATTGTGCTTGATTTTCTTTAGATATTTCAGGTTATTCACATTTTATTGTACCAGGATATTTTGTCAATGTAAATATTTTCATAATTTAATGTTATGTTTTGCACTAAAACAAGGAAAAAAATATGAAGTTGTCATAGACATAATGAAAAATTTTTTTTTCCACATCAAACCAAGAAGAAAATATAGTCACTTTTTTTGGGAAATTATTCTATTATTATTTTACTGTAGATCAGGGGGGTCACGCTCATGTTGGTTCAGGGGTCACATACAGCTCAGTACAAGTTGAAGTGGGCCGGATCATTAAAATAATAACATAATAATATATAAATGATATTAGTTCCACAATTATATGTGTAATCTCTATGCTGTAGGGGGAAGAAAGTAAAATTGTATTATTAGAATGTTTACACCTACAAACTATTCTTTAAAAACATGAACAAAAAGAAATGTATTAAGAAAAAAGTGCAATTTTTACAGTTTATTCCATTATTTGTCGTCAGTTCCTCATTTTCACATGTTCATTATATCGTACAGATCACAGTGGATCTACAAATACATAAAATATATAATAACACCAAGTAGAATATTGGTACAATTACATTTAATTCTGTTGAGACGTTGAGGCTGGTTGTTTGTGTTTGCTTAGGTTGTTCACACTTTTTCTAAAAGGCTAATCTGTAAATAAAAACATTTTTGTGAAATTAAACTTTTTTTTTTTTTTACACAAAAAAAGAGGAAAAAAAAGTGGTTTTGATTATTTATTGTTTATTATGGCAGTGTTTTATTGGTCTGACCTAAAATGATTTTTAATATTTTGATGGTAAATATCTTCAGTGTAATTTTTTTATTTCACTAATTCATCCCACGGGCTGGGTTGGACCCGGTTTTGGCCCCCAGGTTGCATGTTTGACCCCCCGGCTGTAGATCATATTAGTCTGTATGTGGAACTAAAATGAGTTCAACAGCCTTGACTGTGGATTTTTTACACTTTGCAAATTCATCCCATCAGAACCTGTGGCGGGCCACATTTGGCCCCCGGGCCGCATGTTTGAGACCCTTGACACAGAGGGATCCTTCATTTCCCATGATGCTGTATGTTAGGTTGTAGTTCCGTCAACTGACCTTTGTGCTGGGGCTCTGCTGCAGTTGTTTGGCTGGTGGTGGGCTGTCCTCTGGCGCCCCCTGCTGCTCAGGCTGATCACTGGAGTCAGAATCCGGCTGCTCTGCAACACCTGCGGCTTCACAGAACACGTCACCATCATTAACTGTCAGTGCGTCGACAAACACAACAACAAACAGACCCATGAACAGACCAACGTATTCCAAACCTACAGCGTCTGATCTGAACCCTTAAAACAGGGGGGGTCAAACTCCTGTTGGTTCAGTTCCACATCCAGCCCAATACGACCTGAAGTGGGCGGGGTCATTAAAAAAATAACATAATAATATGGAAATGATATCAACTCCACAATTATATGTGTAATTACTATGTTTTAGTGTGAAAAAAGTAAAAATTGTATTATTAAAATGTTTCAATCTACAAACTATCCTTTAAAACATTTATTAGAAAAAAGTGCAATTTTTACAATTTTGCTATTATTTGGCCTCAGTTCCTTATTTTCACATATTTATAATAACATACAGATCACATTTAATCTACAAATACACAAAATATGTAAGTAGAATATTGGTACAATTACATTTAATTCTCTGGATCATATTTGTTCAGATTGTTTTTGTGTAAGTTTAACTTTTTTTTTTTTTTTTTTACACTAAAACAAAGAGAAAAAAAAGTATTTTTTTCATTATTTATTGGTTATTATGATAGTGTTTTATTGGTCTGACCTAAAATTATTTTAACATTTTTGATTGTTCATATCTTCAGTGTAATTCTTGTATTTCACTAATTCATCCCGCGGGCCAGTTTTGGCCCCCAGGCCACATGTTTGACCCCCCTGCCTTAAAACCTGCTGATCCACTGGTCCTATTAAACTCACAGAAGTATCTGATACACTTCACCTTTTCATGGTCATCAGAGGCTTCCTAGTTACCGTGGAAACCCCACCGTCTTCTACAACATCGATCTATCAGTAAAACCCATGAAGTTGCATCATTAGTCTCGTTTCCGTTGCACAATCTGCGCAAAATTTTACTGATATTTATTAAATGTCCGAAAAAAACACAAGTGCGTAACAATGTTTTTTTTCATTAAATAAATAACAAACGCGATGATTTGTTTATTTATTATCCTGAGATGACACAAGGAGTCTTTCCATTAACATGGTAACCAACATAAATATGGTGTTTATTTACAGATATATTCATTATTATTATTATTATTATTAGTACGTTACCCCTCGATCGCGTCCTGAATTAAAACCTTATTCAGTTTCCTGTCGTGTCGTCACACACCACGTCATGTTTCTGTAAAAACACCTTCTTATCTTATTTGCTTGTTGTAACTTCCATCAACAGTCAGTTCTTTTATTCACGTGACTCTAGTTGTGGAAAAAGGCAGTTTGATGTGATTTAATATTTGTGCTACACCTGAAAAACCACCTCTTTGCAGCACAAAAACTTTTAGTGTTTTGGTGAAAACTATGCCCAGGTTAGATCTATTTGAGGATGAACGGAAAAGCGACTAATGAGTGGATGTAAACACGTGTATTTACTATTTATTCAGATTTTAATATTGTTGCTGAAAAAGTCACTTTTTCTTCAGTTTTGTTAAAATAACCTTTGACTCTGAGCTTTAATAAGCATCTACATGATCGGTGAGTTAAATACAGGAAAATACATGATTTACACTGAAAATATGGAAAAACGCGGTGGATAACGTCATAAAGAACGATTAAAAGTGGAGGAACGTTGACTTGGACGTCACGGCTCGAACAGATGCAGGTCTGTACGGGTTCAACATCACATGTTTATTATCTCCATCTAATCACCTTGGCTTGGTTTGTGGGAGGGGCTTAGTTGAGTTGCCCCCACCTCCTGCTGCTCTGTGGGGGCGGGTCTCTCAGTAGTGGGGGCGGAGTCTGCATCTGTGACATTGCTGAGGTCAACGGCGTCTGGAGGAACCTGCTCAGTCTCCGACTGACTCTCTGCGACACAACATTCAACAGCGTTAACACAGGCCACGCCCCCCACCCGACTCAGGGATCAGGTTACACGTCAACTCCGCCTCTTCACCTGCGCTCTCATGTGAGCCTTCGTCTCCATCTTTCTTCACGAGGGCGCCGTTACGTCGCAGCGTCCTGTTGGTCACGCCGTGTTTCCTCAGCAGGTGGCGCTCACAGTTGGACTTAGTGGAGAAGAAGGCGTCGCATCTGGGACACGGGAAGGGTTTCTGACCTGGAGGACACACACACACACACACACACACACGCACACGCACACGCACACACACACACACACACACACACACACACACACACGTTACTTCCTGTGTCATCACGTCACGTCACATAACTGTGTGTTGTTGTGTTACCTGTGTGTTGTTGTGTTACCAGTGTGTTGTTGTGTTACGTGTGTGTTGTTGTGTTACCAGTGTGTTGTTGTGTTACCAGTGTGTTGTTGTGTTACCTGTGTGTTGTTGTGTTACCAGTGTGTTGTTGTGTTACCAGTGTGTTGTTGTGTTACCAGTGTGTTGTTGTGTTACC
>JAPSES010024844.1:0-13169 GCA_029822895.1 Maxillicosta whitleyi
TCTGTTCCTTATTTATAATAATGTCTATTTTGTGTTTATCCCTGAATAAACAGGTCAGTTTCTTGTTGCCAACCATTAACTCACCTAATTCAGCTGGATAGCTGTTGTCAAGAGTACTAAAACCCTTTAAAGAAGTAGGGAAGTGAGGAAGATAAAGAACTTTAAATTTTAATACATGCTCATATAGGTCAGTATCGGTATCGGCCAGTATCGGTATCGGATCGGAAGTGCCAAAACCTGGATCGGGACATCCCTAATCTGAACGTGTGTCTGAAGGAAAAAATATATTCTAAATTAAAACGACTCTAAATAAGAATGCTTTAATATAGTGTGTTTTCGTTAATACTTATCATTAATAAACCATTGTATCTTTTTATATTATAGTATTTCAGCAAAGGCACCCAAAGGATTTGACTCATTTACATTTGCTTCAGTAGATATTTTTATATTATTCACAGCTGAACGGTGTTGTATAAAGTACTGAAAAAATCATACTCAAGTAAAAGTATAGATACCCCTCCAAAAAATGACTTTGGTAAAAGTCAAAGTCACTGACTGAAATGTTACTTGAGTTAAAGTCTTAAATAAAGTATGTGAAACTTTTTGTACTTAAGTACAACAAGTACTGTAAAAAAGTAAAGGCAGTCTGAATGTCATGTCAAAATGTAGAGCAGTTTGAAACTTTGTAAACCTTTTCTTTTCTCTCTTTTAAATAAAGTCAGTGCTGAAAAGTCAGCGTACATTAAGAGAAAAACACTGTCACGGGTTCTTTTTTGTAACGAGTAACGAAACGGAACATTGAAAAAGTAGTGGAGTGAAAGTATGGAATTAAGTTTGTAAAATGTAGTGAAGTAAAAGTGAAAATTGTCAAAAAATGTAAAACTCGAGTAAAGTACAAAGTCTCCCAATATGTACTTAAGTACAGTAGTGGAGTATTTTTACTTCGTTATTATACAACACTGCAGCTGAATGTACTGTTTTCTAACTGTACAACCATTATGATGAAATGTCATGATGTTTATGTTATGAATAAGAACATGATAATAAGACAGATGTCGACATGTGTGACTTTTGAAGAACGCTGACTGTTTTCCAGCATATGAAATGGTGTCCATGATTTGGTATTTTGTTATATACGCTGTGTTGAAACTGATCAAAGGCCTTCGTTTACTGTGGGTAAAATGAGAAACAAGCATGTTAAAAGAATAGAATTGTTTTAACTGAGTACTGTTGTTTTTATTAACAATGATATTTTTATGATGTTTTTGCTCAATCTCTTGTGTACGGTGACCTTGAGTGTCCAGAAAGGCGCCCATAAATAAAATTTATTATTATTATTAAAAGAAATGATTATATTATAGACTACAAAGCTCAATTTAAAACACTTCACAGACCACAGCTGAATGTTACACAGCAGCGAATGAAGCATTTACAACCAAAGAACCAGTACTATTGTAACATAGGATTTATTTTTGCTGCAAATTAAAACCATAAAATGTTAATTTAAGCACTACAGTATGATTTAATAATGTTCCTTTCATTGTTTTTTTGGATGGGAACTTAGAATGTAAATTGGGAATTGCACTGGAGTTGATTGTTTTCATGGTTGGAGGAATAAGGTTTCAAAGACTGTGGTTATACTTGCGTTCCAGATTAAAAAAAAAAAAAAAAACAGTTGATCTTGGAGTTGTCCACAACTTCTGTTTGGCTGACACAGTATTAAGTGGACTCAGACTGAGCCAAAACTTTAGTGCTGCAGTATGATAATTGCCTATTGTTTGATGCGGCGCAAGGAAAGCCAAATTATTTTCTTCTGTCGCATTATATTTGGTCACACATTTTAAAGCAGAATGGGTCCTGCAATTGAAGCCAACATAATTAAAGCAGTCCCATATGTTTGTTTTACACAATAAATAACTGGTGCAACAACTTTCACACAATTTCATCTATTATAGACTACAATACTTTATTCTTCACTTGTTTTTTTTTTTTTTTTTTTTTAACAATTTAGGATCACTTTGTAGGTTGTCAGATTGTTTAAGAGAACGCAAAGAACACCCACTAGGTTACTGCAGTTTCCACCTGACACAGTAAACTGTACTTTGTACTTAAAGCATCCAATTAGTCTTTTTCAATAATATTTGAGTGTGCATGTAAGAGTTTTTGTACCAGTGGCATATTGACCACTGTTCTTAATGACTCCATACTCTATATGACACAGAGCTACTGCTGAGCTGAGAAGATAAGAGGAAAGAGGAATACAACACCACTGACACCACACTGTGTTCCCAAGTATACATGACTCAAGCAATAAGCACAAAATAAACACCGTTATGCAAAATAAGCAAGTAGCTAAGCGAAAAGTTTAAGAGGAATATATACTAAGGCATTAACAGAAAAGCCGGTTTGTCGACATCCGTGGCACAAGTCGACATGTCCTGCGTTATTCTCTCTCTCTTTGCAATTTTGTACTGAGAATATCGTCGCAATCGAGATGGATTCATTGATTTATAAGTTATTTTTAGAGGCTGGTGAGTTTCAAGTTTTATTTTATTGTTATAAAATGTGCCTTTTTACAGTTCTGAAGGCTTTAATTTCCATTTATTTAAGAAAACTCTTTTCTAAGTAATGTTCTGTGAACCATGAAAGCAAAACCAATATTGAATAATACCTTCGGCAGCCAGTGTGTTCTGGTTATCCTGTTAATGTATTGCATTAAGACAACGCGCTCTTTTCTCAAAAGTGCTGTGGACGCTGTGCTGCTGTCTTAAGCTTTTGCCACTTTATGTTGTTCACTTCAATTTATAAGAAAATTCAAGGGGTTAGCCTCTGTTTTGTTTTGTTTAAAATGTCTGAGGACTATTGATGCTTGTGTTTTGCATGTGTTTTGTTACTGTACATTGTAAATGTTACAGTGAACTTTAATCTAGTTGCTCATTGTTGTCTGTCTGTGTTGTTCCACTGATGTCAATGTGATGACGCCATTATACAATTTAACTTATTGACATTATTGACAGAAAAGTCGATCTGTAAAAACCTGAAGTCACTAAAGCCCTAATATAGACTGGGACTGTTGTGACAGTGTTTACTTTAGGTGTAGAGGTCAAACATGTATGCCCTATCTACATCATTACAGATATTTTTCTCTTTGTTTGAGCTTCTTGTCCACACATACGGTATTGTAGGTTACACAAACAATGATTTTTTTTTTAACATAATTTGAGGATTTTATGGTATATGTGGATGGAAAGATTGGAAATCAATGTCATCAAACTACATTTTGTGCGTGTTATTGCGTTGTGTAATGAACCTTCCCCTGACATATCAAATCCAGGTGTATAAATCAGTAAATTACTTGCAGATCCAGGTCAGCAGCTTTGGGAGAAGAAATCTGATTTGACCATGTGAACCAATACTTGAATTAAGAATGTCAGCGCTCACCTTTCTTCACCTTCAACAAATTAAAGCCTCTCTTGCGGTTTTGCCCAGTATTACACATAATGTCCACGCTTTGGAGTTCAATACAAACGCTGGTATGTCTAACCAGTTTGTGGTCATTTTTGCCTTGACACATGGATGGAGATATTCTATAAAATGAAGGTGGTATGAACAGATGATTATCATTTATTTCAATAAACAGAGGAAGAAAATGTCCACAAGGACGTTTAAGAAAATCAAAGAATTTCAGCACCTGCAAAATGAATCACAGAGAAGCTTGATCAGCGGCAAAGATAATGGCTCATTTGTGCTCATAAAAAGTGTCAGTGTGCTGATTGCACCTATGGCATTAGGAGTTAATTAAAAAGACTTCATTTGTCATGGGTATCAAGTCATCTTTAATTAATTTACCCTTTTATTTAGAGCATGTTGCTAAATGAACATCGCAAACCATAATTGTCTCCAGTCATCGATTAAAACAGTTTGAGTGTCAAGAAAGTGTCAAGAAATGTAAATATCTTATTAAGTTAATTAAGTGTGTTATATATGAATTCACTGTAAATATTTTACACCAATAATAATTGAATCCAGGTCCATTTTTCTATACCATAACAGATGTGGGGTGGTTTATTTTTAATGGGACGCTCTGTGGGGAGACTAGAATAAGTGATGGGGCAGTGATGAGGAAGGTCAACACAATGTCAAATAAAGAAATGATGAAGGGTGAGACCAAAGATAGAAGATGGATCGTCAGGTGTGGAGGAACCAGAGGAGTAAGATTTAGATTGGGGGTCGGGGGATGGGTTTGGTGGTCACCTGAGGGAGTTTAAGCTTGATGTTCACCCAAAGATTTTAATGAGGTGGGATGAGTATCTGGTGTTGTGGCTTTTTCTGCATATATAATCTTCAAATTAACATTATCCAAGGACCAGATTAAAACTAGGTCATTGTTGCATCATCTTAATGGGACACAAGCTCTATGGGAAATGTGTCCCCTGTTCAAAAACTGGCAAAGATGGTGGAATCAGATGTGTGTGTGGTGATGAATGAAAGATGGGTCTCCTGGTGAGTCACAGTGTGCTAGTCTGGTGTTCATATGGTTTTACATTGGTAGCAAAAGACGCACGTATAATTCATACTGAGGAGGAATATAAAGAGGCTTTTTAACATTGAAATGAATGGAGCAAAAAAGGATGGAGCAAATAAAAGATGAAAATAAGGTGGTTTGCTGTGTAAAAAATGTAAAAAGAATAACAGTTGTGTAATGGAAAATACTTAGCAACTCTTTTATTGTCGATTTATATCATTTCACTCACAAAGAAATAGTGAACACATCAATTTTTTAATATATTTTTCATTTCAGATCTATTTTACTGTTTGACGTATCAATTCATATGCATTTTTATCTCAGTTCATTTCTATTTCCAATGGTGGTCTGGATGAAAATGTCAGAGATAATGTCAAAATAAGTTGTATGTGAGATAATGGTGGTGAATCCTGAACATCAAAGGAAAACAAGGGACAGTAATTTGATGGTTGAGTCAATGAAAAGGGATACATAGATATTTAGTTCAGACACATTACTAACGTCTTTTACAGTGCAGGTGGAGGTTAGACTCTGGAATGTGAATAAAAGAGCATCTGACATTACAATCCAATCAATGTGAACCACAGTTTTCTCACCTCTTATGAAGGTAAAACCAAACTACAATAGACTCTCCTCAGGGTTTCACTGGTTTCTGGAGGATTAGAGGGTGATGTGACGGCTTTTCATTGTTATCTGACTATAAAATCTGTAGTTTTGCATCGCTTTGAAAAAAACTTTATTACAATGTTTTGACAGTTACTCACTATTACTCACTGTTTGAAGTCATCATATCCTTTTCCAACAGCAGCAAAACAACTTGTACCACAAACGCTGCGAGATAAATAATAAAACCATATCTGCCCAACTTAGACACTAAAGTATCACTGCAAACAGACTCAAGTTAACTCAGTAGCAGCATTAATTCTCCAAGTTTTGGCCGGGGCAACAAACATCCTACCCCCTCAAATAAAAGTTTCGGAAGGTAGGGAAAAGGAAAATGAGGTGCACAACAGCAGGACACAAAGAGGAATTATCTGTTATTTGTTATTAGTATTTATGCATAATGTACATGTGCACAAATATTATGTTACATTTCTATGCAGAAATGGAAATGCAAACAATCCTGTTAGTACTCTTTTAAAAGAATTGATAACAGAATCGATAGGATTTTTTTTTTCTCAAATTTTCCAAATTGCATATATAATTGTCAAAATTGTCACTTTTCCACATTTCAGTTTTTTTCTCCTTGGCTGCCCTTGGCTATTGGTGGTAAATGGTAATTGCAGGTCATAGCAACAATCAACTCCATTATAGATGTTAATGGAGTAAGTATTAAATGACCGTGTAGTTGTTCTGTAATTGTCCTGACTGTTGACGGTGTCTGAATTGAACTGAAATTCTTTTTTTTTTAATCATTTCATGTTACTTCATCTTCTATCAAAGTAGAAAAAGAACTGTGTGCACCGAACCCTCAAACTGTTTCCACAGAGACCAGATAATGAATTCAACTTTAAGAACCACAAAACGCAAATTTTGTTTTTGAAGCAATGCCTTCCATGCAAACTTTGTATTCTGCACTGTTTCAGAGTTCTCATTTATTTGCCATCTAGTAGCTTTACAGAGTTAACATGATTGACTGAATAAAGGGTCGTGTAGTGAATTTAATGTAAACTTTTGAAAAGTCACAAAAAGGAAATGGAGTGAAGTGAGAAATTTGTGGAAATCATCAGAAGCTTATGGCATATTGCAGTTTGTGTAGTACATGGCTGTTCTTATCAGAAAGTAAGGAGAATATTAACCTAAAATGGATTCAATAGTTTTTTCTTGGATGAGACAGACGAATCATTTGTTTTCCACATCAGTCCACACTTAAAACGCCTTAAAGTGATGGTTCGAGACTTAATGAGAGCGTTCGGGATCATGTCAAGGATTTGTCAGCTGATCAGTCATGAGTTTAAAATATATTTAAAAGAAGTGTTTCCATGTCCCATTATATGCATGAACCTTTTCTATCAAGTTATTTATCGCCTTTTGCAATTTTCCTATATATTTTGTAGGTAAAACTTAAAAAAAATTAAATACCAATCTTGGAGATTTCAGGCTTGTTGTCCTTGTTGGATCCTTGCTGTCCTTGTTTGAACCGCCAAATGGTTCACATTTGGTGCTGGGTTTCATTTGTCACCTGACAGATAACAGATTGAAGCTGCGGCTATGCCCCCATTGCAGTTTCACTGATTCCCATGGAATTACAGTTGATCTGTGATTGTTTGCCTAATCTGTCAGGATTATAGATAGTTTCTCCACTTCCAGCATCCATATTTTACATATAGGACAGTGTTTAATAGATAATTAGAATCCCTGTGCTTCAGTATATTGCATTTAAGTTACTAGTTACAAGCTGCCCCTCCCTCATATTGATGCCAGTTGAAACAGATGCAGGTGTAAAACAGGTGTGGGGACATATTTTTAAGTGTTTCACAATGAATAATGCATGCAGTGTTGGAACAAAAGGCTGCCCTCTCTGACTGAAGCCATTGTCCAGGACAATTAATGTCAATAAATTAAGACCTGTGGTGTTCTGGTCTCATTAAACATCATTGTGGAAATTCTTGTGTTGTCTGATGAGACGCAGAAATAAAGATTCAAGAGCCTGAAATTGTCTTTTCTTTTATTGTGTCTTGCAGCAAGAGGAGCTCAGTCACACAGAGCACATAGTAATATAGGTCCAACTTCCTTAGTTGTGAACAGAAGATATATGGTGAAATAAGCAGGGTGTCCATCCTCCAGGATGCAGATAGAAGGTATCAGTAAATCACATAAAGGTTACTGTTGTGCAGCACATTTGGGTGCTGCTAAGACCTTCCTTTTAGAAATAAACTGGAGTGTGCAGAAGCAACATGTAGACATGAGACAGTTTTGTAATAAGCACTGATTATATCGGGTACAATTGGTCATGCTGGTATGTCATTGGGTAAAGTCTAGCAAAAATTGATTTGCTCTCATGTTGTTTAGCTGCAGATGATGTGCATATTTTTCCTGGGGTGGCCTTAGGATGCTCCTGTTACAGTGTGACAAGTAGCCCCTAACCACCTCACTCAAGCTCCTCACGTGTCACTGTTGTTACCAGGACATCAAGGTGGCACAGCGCTGACCCCCTCCTCACTGAGCAAGACAGAAAATGGGAGACTGTCCTCATGTTAACTAAAAGCTGTGGGGAAAGAGATGTAAATTTTGTCGCTATTTCTGTTTCCAAAGTATTATGGGCTTATTATCTGTGGCCAGTGAGTAGTGGAGCAGTGGTTAAAAAAGTTGAAATACTCACTATGCACTAAATATACTTTTGCAGGTCATTAATATCAGCAAGGCCTAGTAAAGTCTATGCGAGTGAAACACTAGGACACACTGCCTGTTTCACCTCTATGTGACAGCTGCCTCTGTGTGTGTGTGTGTGTGTTCATGCCTTACGTTGTAGCAGTGACATGTCACTGGTCGCTATGGTGATGGAACACACGTCACTACTGTTCGCAGGTGATGATTTTTTTTGCGGGAAATCATCACAGACACCTAGATTACTAAGCCACAAATAGAAGGACTTACACATGATCCTGTCAGTGAGTTATAAACTCAATAGTTTTAAATAATTTCATGGTAGAGAATTAGTAACATAATGCAAATCCCTGAAATGATTACTTTAGGTTTCATGCTTAATTCATTCATATCGCCCACTAAATAGAGAAGACCAGCTCATTTACTTAGATATAAACATAGTGACGTAATATACAGTATGAGCATGACAGATTAAAAACATTTTTAAAAAAAAAGTTTAGATACAAGTTAAAACAACCAGGGACCAGAGAATAGGACTATAATCAGACAGGAGGTGTTAATGCACAATTTGTGTTAATTAAATGTGACATTAAATGTGACTCCTATCAGTTTTGAATATGAACTGAATGCAATCCTGAAGTGACCTGCATGTGCAAAAGAGGTCCTGATGTAATACATGATGACACAGATATGCACAGTGTTTACAGCATTAAATATAATTTTCCCACCACTTGTCCACTTGTCCTTCTGGGACACAGAATTGTGACGTTCATCGCATTTCAATGATCTAAAGCTCAGATAAATGCAAACTGGCCATTCAGACTGAAGTGGCATTACAAAATATCAGTTATATATCCAGGGGTTCCGCTAGCAATTGTGGGCCCCATGAGGGAAATGTTGTGGTAAACGTTCAGTATCTTGCTGATCTGTCGGTGCAGGAGTGTGTGTGTGTGTGTGTGTGTGTGTGTGTAGGTGGAGCTGCAGTCCACACATACAGACACTTATGCTAGCATGAAACAAAACTGAGGTAGATCCATGTGATGACCCATAATGGAGCCTTGCGGTACGCCGCATAACATTTTCGCAGGTGTGGACAACGAGTTGCCGATGGGGGAATCTATTGTGAATATACATGTAAGAGTGGACCCAGTCAAGAGGAAACCCAGAAATGCAAACGCAGTGTGCGAAGCGGCTCAGGAGAATGTTGTGATCGACAGTTCAAAAGCTGCACTGAGATCAAGAGGAATTAAGATGGAGCCTTTACCGCATCCAAAGCAGAGAGGAGGTCATTTGTCACTCCTTTGAGAGCTGTCTCTGTGCTTTGGAGTTCTGGGAAACATGACTGGAATTCTTTCAAGTCTCTACTCTGGTTTAGTAGGACTAGGTCTGATTAAACACAATCTTTTCTAAAACCCTAGATAAAAAAAACAAAGCTTTAACAATCACCTAAAATTCTATGCAATATGTGGGTCAAAACTAAATGAGACAGTACCTGCTAAGGATTTGTTAGAAAATGTCAGCAAGGGTGGGACCGTCTGACTGTTTAGGAGCTTGGTAGGATTTATATCAAGCCTCATGCCTGCAATTATATGACTAAGCTGGTGTAATGTCGCCGGGCTAAAATGATTAAAAACTGCTGAGTTCTCTACAGATAGTAAAAGAAATACAGGATGTGAAACATTTCACCGAATACTGTTGAAAACCACAGGATGCAGCTGATTAAGGTGGGATTTAATGGTATAAGCAGAGTGACCACAGTTTACAGCAGAATCCTAGAGTTAGAACTGCAGGTGGTGATGATATCTGAGAAGTTTACCTTGAAATTTTACTTTTAAAGAGTGTTGGCATTTCATCAGAATCTTCTAATCCATTCCAAAGGCGACATTCAGTCTGTCTTTTATCGACTTATGCTTTTCATTTTGGCAGTCTATCCAAACGGAGCATGTGGATTAATTCAACCATGGATCTGCGTTAGTCTTCCTAACTGTTTTTAAACAGGCGGTGGTGTTTAAGAAAAAAATATTTCAAGTGTAAGTCTATTTCATGTAATCAGAAAAAGGTTTGCTCACACATCATGTAGATTCACACTCACAGAATTGGCAAATTTTATGTGCTTAAGGTTGGCAAATTGATTGGAACTAACGACATATTTTTATTTGTAAAATGATACAAAAGATACAACTTCTTTGTATTTTTGATTGCATGAGTGTCAGATTTGAATGTGGAAACCTGCTGAGCTCCATGATGATTTTTCTTTGTTATACTGAACAGCTGTGATGCACTATCTCCTGCAGCAAAATAAGTTCTTCATAAATCATCACATTCTCTAAATGAAGCCTTCCTGTTGTTTCTTCATATAATTCTGGACGATTTAAGGAAATTGTGCTGTGTTTACAACCTACCACAGGGATTATAGATCACTATTTAAATGCTCTTGCCTACGAAGTACTGGAATTGCAAAATGAAATTCAAATTGAATTCAAAATGAAACCTGTCTTGGTAAAGTGCTTATAAACCACAGCCGCGGGGCTCTATTTTCCACCTAGAGTTCGTCACTAATGGTTACACATTGCCCTTCGCCCTCTGACCCCTCAAAATTGCAATGTTTACATTCTCTGGACGGACTGCTTTTTTCCACCCGAGGTCATGTGACTTCAGACTGGCTAAAACAACAGTGGACCATCCAGCATGGTGGACGCCGGGGAATCGAAGAAGTGTAAAAAAAAAAAAAAAACACGTTTTTTGCCATCATCAGTCAAGAAATGCATAGAAATTGCACGAGAAAAAGCAAAAGGAGCTGCTCACGTTTACATTAAGGGGCAAATCTAAAAAACTAGGTCACGATGAATATTCGGCAATTTCCGTGAGGTGCTCGATCAAAACAAACGCGTGAAGCTCCAATCCGCGAATTTAGTGCACTGTCATCGCCGAAAGTTGGTTCAACTGTTGAAAATGATCAGATTGATGATAGTCTTTCTATAGGAATTGATAGGAAGGCTTTTAAATTCATGACATTTTGAATTTACTACCCTATACATCTCTTTAACTGTCAGTTGGAATTGTTCCTTTCTGTACATCCTATTCACAACATACACCACCTTGGTTACAGAGAAAAACATTGCACGAGTGCTGTTGCCACTCTTGTCTTAAATGATACTATTAAAGCTTTGGGAAGGAGGAAACACTGTCAGGCTCATGGTATTGATCTCCAAACACATTCAATACAGATGACCATGCATTGCTTTTTAGTATTACCTTCAGAGTATTGGATTTGCGGAAATTGTTCACAAGCACTTTTGCCTTAAAGACAGACAGCACTCTCTTTGAAATGTTAACTCTGAGAAATATTCAAAGGAATTAAAATCCAGAGACCTGTTTTGTTGGGGTTTTTTTTGTCTTTTAAACCGTGAAATTATTTCTTCTGTAACTTGGAGTAATGTAGTGTGTTTGTATGCTGATGATACCATACTGTAGAACATACATTTGTCTGTTAAATTCTTCAACTACTTTTTAAATGTGTGAGGATTTGTTAAGAATTATATTTTCATTAGTGTATATCACCTGAAAATAAGAGTCCACCATGTTGCACTGCCATGTTTACAGAGTAGCTTATAATGAAGTTATTATTTATTTAGTTATTCTACCCTTGGCCAAGACAAAGCAAAAACTGACTTCTTTATTATTTTTTTCATTTATTTTGAGCAGAAGAAAAACAAGACATTTTTTTTATGTGTACAAGGGACTAATATCAGAGCAAACGCATTCATAAATAAAGGCGATCAAAACAATATTACAATTGCCATGTACACTAGTAATGACAAAATATATTCAATATGCACTGCCCAAAAAGGAGTGGGAAAAAGAAAACATTTTAAATCCCACCCCCCATCTCGCATTTATACAACATAACACCTTCCTTCCAGGTTCCTTAATGATATAGTAACATCTACGTATAGTCCTAATAATGTAAATAACAATAATAATAGAAAACTGATCAGGAAAAATTATATATATATATATATATATATATATATATACATATATTAGGCTATATATAGTAACTATCTAAATTATAGTCTGCATAACTTATGATATAATGTATTTCAACAATAATCACATACCAACAGGACATAGCTTTTATTTTGGTTATTTAGCTGCAACCTTAGCAGAGAATGAAGTGAAAGGATTATTGATAGACCATAGACCTACGCATCAACTCAAATGGCTTTAAATGTAGATCCAATTTAAAAGTAAATTCACATTTTACTTGAAAGCCAAACCATATTTAATGTCATTATCGCTACAGCTAGAAATTAGAACATAAGCCGTTAATAACATGAGACTAATTTCTTGAGATTTATAGGAAATAAATATGTGTTCCTCTACATTGGGTTCTGCTTGTTGATGCAATTGTCTTTTCAGTTTGGGTTGGATTTTGTGCATGCTCAGGTTGGGCAGTCCTCCTACACTGTGACCATGATATTTTTTATTTATGCATAAAAAACTTACCAGTTTGTTTTTGTTTGTTTTTTTTGTTTTTTTTAACTCCTGTCATAATCACATGACTTTTAACATGAGTCTTTAACATACACATTCAACTATACTGCACTTGCTGGATCAGTTTGGAAAAGCCAATATTTTCCCTTTCAAACAACATGCAAACCAACTCAAAGCTGATGTTGTTTTTGTTTTTAACATCTCTAGATTTCAATTAAAGTTGTTTTGGGTTTAGGTGATTAATGGGCATTCTATTAGAATTGCTTCAGTTGTTCTCGAGGCTTTATGATTGAACTGAATTGCCTTTTTGTTTGTATTACTGTTGTTTCTCATTTGTGTTTTTTATTCAGCTACTTGGTAAATGAGATGTCTGCCTCAATCTATTCAGAGCTGAAATAACACTTGAATTAATGTAATTGCTGATTCACTGCTTGATCACCTCATCATTAAATATAATTGTTTTGTCAGAAACAAAAAAAAAACAAAACATATCAAACGTAGTGTGGGATTTGTCACAGTCAATCAAGTGCAATCAATAGGGTTAAATCTATTGATTTGCATTAATTTGGATACACAAAGAAAATAATAAAGTGTGGATGAGGGGGTTCAGTCTTTTGCTTTATTGTGTGCTCTCATGTCATTTACCCGGCTGTGTTTGCGAGTGTAAAGCCAGTGAGGGGTTTTGTTTCTGCAACGGGAGAAGACCGGCTTCACTAGCAAAGCAGTAGAATATACTGGTTAGTGGTGGTACATAAGAGATTACTACAGTTATAATGACGGGTGATTAGGTGGTTAGCAAGTCAAACATTTGCTCGGGTGG
>JAPSES010024855.1:0-13166 GCA_029822895.1 Maxillicosta whitleyi
TAGCATACCGTACACTTATTCAGCCTGTTGTTCTCTATTCTATTTTTTATTTATAATTGACTTTCAACATGACATGTATGTTCAAATAAATAAATCTACCACAAAAAGTCGTCGTATTGGGCTGGATGTGGCCCCTGAACCAACATGAGTTTGACGCCCCTGTCATAATGTATCTTTAAAAAAAAAAAAGTTACAGTTATTTATTGTAAGAAAATCAAACGTTTTGCTTTCATTGGTCACAGGAGGACACGGTTCATTTATAAAAGTCATGAATCGCTTCCATGCATGAATTATTCATCAGTAATAGGATCATTTTATACATGATCCATGATGATGAAGCTACAGCAGTGGTTTAGAGAATTTAGAACTGCATTTAAAAATAGTATATTATCAATATTTTACAGATCCTCATGTTTTCCATCATTGTCTTCCAGGTTTGTCTAATGTGACGTTCCGGGCTGAAAGTAGTCCTTTGCATTACCAGAGCAATGGGAAGATAAAACGCAGCCTGGACAGCGTCTCCTTCAGCTTCAGAACCAGACAGTCATCTGCCACTTTACTGCATGCACAGAAGGACTCCCACGTCCTCACCATCTCTGTCCAGGACTCACACCTGGTCCTAGACCTGCAGGTAGGGGTCAACAGACTGGCCCCCCATGTGATGAGTCTGGGTCCAATCAGCGATGGAGAGTGGCACACAGTGGAGCTCAACATGGAAAACCACACATTCCCAAACTCCACTTGGATCTTAAACCTGGATGAAAGTCCAAAGGAGCGACTGGAGACCCCAGGAAGAGCTGGGGGGCTGGATTTTCTCAGAGATTCTGCAGATGTCTTCCTGGGGGGGACGAACCTGGAAGCTGGAGCCGGTCTGTCTGGATGTTTGGGTCCGGTTAACATCGGAGGCATCTTCCTTCCTTTTCACCCAGACTCTGAGCTGAACCTCCCCAGACCCCAGGAGGAGCAGTTTGTGAGGCTCAACATGGACGCACCCCCTCGGTACGGCTGCTGGGGGTCGAGCGTTTGTACCCCCAATCCTTGTCAGAACCAGGGCGTGTGTGAAGACCTGTTTGACCTCCATCACTGCACGTGTCCGCCAGAGTGGACGGGGACGCTGTGCCGGGACCCCGCGGACAGCTGCATCTCCAGCCCATGTATCCACGGCAACTGCATCAACCTGTCAGGGCGATACAAGTGCGCATGTGAGGAGGGGTTCAGGGGCGAGCGGTGCGACGTGGAGGTGGACATGTGTGAAAACAGCAACTGTAGCAGCGGCGCCACGTGTCTCAAAGGCTTCCAGAGCTATTCCTGCCTCTGTCCGCAGAATCTAACGGGCCAGTTCTGCAGGTGAGTTCATCCACTGCGTATTAATAATATCAGTATCAAACCAATGTCAGATAGAAAAGTGACCCTCGTGGAAAAATAACCCCCCTAACCCCAATAAATCACCAAATGTGTAAAACAAAAAAAGGGGAATTTAAGGTATATATAAACACAAAACAAGTTATAAAAAGCATGGACAAAAAATATTAGACCATCAAAAGTCATCAAAAACAATGGTTATGTAATGAAATACTAATATAGAACTGAAGTGATTTTGGGTTTTTATCAAGAAAACATTGAAAATTGATAGATATCGGCTCTGAAATTAAACTGTTATGTGATATTTTTGTTGTTATCATTATATTTGTCCAAACAAATGTACCTTTAGTTGTACCAGGCATTAAAATGAACAAAAAAAATTGAAGAAAACAAAGGTGGTCTAATAATTTTTTCCATGACTGTAGATGTTTATTAAAGCCCATGTTAGAGTTGAGGGTTATTATATAAAACAAATTTTGAAAACTGAGAAAATTTAGGAAAAAAAATCTGATTTTTTTTCGGTATTTAATGTATTGATCTTTTAAATGGTTAGAAAATTCCACATTAAGTTGAGGGATATTACACCAAAAATTGACATTTTGATCAAAATATATCTTTAAATGAACATAAATCAACTGTGTCCGTTCACTGTCATTGATCCAACTCCATGGGTTTTACTGGTGAATCAATGTTGTAGAGGATGACAGTGTTTCCATGGTAACTACAGACCCTCAGAAATGAATTTCTCTCTATATTCACCCTTTCTTAAGTGATTTATCATGGTTTACTGTCCTCTTTATTATAAAAATCTGCTTTTTTTCTGTTTAATTTGCTGATCATGTTAGATGATCATTAACACTCAGAGTAAATTAAAAAATTATCATATCAGAAACAAAGAAAACTGACGAAGAAGTGACTTTTTCAACAAAATCTCTTATTAACTGAACATAAATTAACTGTGTCCATCCACTGTCATTGATCCAACTCCATGGGTTTTACTGGTGAATCAATGTTGTAGAAGATAACGGTGTTTCCACGGTAACTACGGACCCTCTGAATGTCCAAATGGGTCAGAATTTATTATTATTATTTGTTTTAAAACCCAGCACTACTTCTGTGCCTGGTCAGAAATGAATTTCTCTCTATATTCACCCTTTCTCAAGTGATTTATCATGGTTTACTGTCCTCTTTATTATAAAAATCTGCTTTTTTTCCCCTATATTTAATTGACTGATCATGTTAGATGATCATTAACACTCCGAGTAAATTCAAAAATTATCATATCAGAAACAAAGAAAACTGAAGAAAAAGTGACTTTTTCAACAAAATCTCTCATTAACTGAACATAAATCAACTGTGTCCATCCGCTGTCATTGATCCGACTCCATGGGTTTTACTGGTGAATCAATGTTGTAGAAGATAACAGTGTTGCCACGGTAACTATGGACCCTCTGAATGTCAAAATGGGTCATATCTGATGACCACGAAAAGATGATAAACTGTATTTTACGCCCATTATTTACATGTATTGATAGAATTAGTGGATCGACGTGTATTAGATCAGTTGGTGGTTTTGGTTGCAGGTCGACGTTTGGGTCTTTATGGGTTAATTAATTATGGGACTAGTTTCTGAACACTCCCCAGATCTAAGCTACTGTGCATGTTGCATTTTGTTGATATGCATTTGGGGTTTTCGCAGCTCACAGCCCCAAGAAAAACTTCTATCGATCAGTTGTGGGAACAGTTAAGATCTGCGGCTTGATAATTTTGTTTTTGTACAACTCCAAGTGTAAAAGTCAGAAATAATTTCTGTTTTTGCTCCTAGGGTGCCGCAAGAAATGTCTCAACTTGTCCAAAACACACCGATGTGCACACTCACACACGCACACCCTGACATAAATCCACAAGTTCAGCTCCATGTATCATTGTCAGAGGCCAGGTACAACATTTATAAAGGAAGACGTCTGATCTGATATGAATCTTCCTGTACAGACGAGAGATGCTGAGTGAAGGATTCAAGCGAGGACACAGAAAAGAACAGAAGAAAAGGAGAGGAAGGAGATAAAGATGATGGGAGGACAATCACTACTAACAGAGAGATTATTTACTCTGCTAGTCGAGTGGAAAATCTTTAAGAACAGGTAGTTTCAAAAAGGAAGAAGAAATAAAAGCAGGTTTACACATGGATTAGATGTTGAAAATGTTAACCCTTTAGACATTCAACAGTAGTAAAAATACCCTAAACTTAGTCTTTTATTCTGAAATTTGATGACTTAAAATTAAAATGTGATTAAAATGTAATGTATTAAAATGAAAAGTTTTAAAATGTTATACGTTTGTACCGGTGCTACAGATTTTTGGACACTGAGGCTGGTTCAGGTTTTTTTTTTTTTTATAATAATCATAAAAGCTTTTATGTTTTTACATGTTATGTAAATCAGGACATGATAAAGTGTAATAATAGATGTTTTCCTCCAAAAACAAGTTTGTAAAACTTACAAAAATATGATCTTCCTGCTCTTTGAAACATTATATTTATATATTACATATATGTATTAATGTGGGATAGTCTATTTAGACATTCTAAATAGATCTGTAGTTCAATATTTGGTATAAATACTTATTATAAGGGAATTCTTTGACCTGAACCAAACATGAAATGAACAGTTTCTAATTTTTTTCTGAGCTTACACAATCGGTAACTGAGTCCAATCCTGCTAAATGTACATTTGAAATATTAATGAATAAAGACCCAAACCAAACTCATCTACTGATAGAAAATGTTTAACACCTGTTGATCCACTAATCCTATCAATTCATGTAAATAATTGGTGTAAAATACAGTTTGTCGTCTTTTCATGGTCATCAGATATGACCCATTTGGATGTTCAGAGGCTCCGCAGTTACCATGGAAACACAGTCATCTTCTATAACATTGATTCACCAGTTGAATGTGGATGGACACACTTGTTTTATGTTCTGTTATTGATAATTTTGCTGAGAAAATCACCTTTTTTTTTTTTTTTTTAATCAGTTTCTGATATATCCCTCAACTTTAATCAGAGCTTTAATGAACATCTACATGATCAGTAAATTAAATATCGGAAAATACCTGATTTCCACTGAAAAAACACAAAATACAGAGGATAATATTAAAATAAAACAAAATATAAGCATTAATGTTAGTTTTTACAGAAAGTTGTTGAATTTTTTCTGGAAATATTTAATTTTTAAGTGCACCTTCATAGCTTATGTAAACATTAGCGCTTGACTAATGTGTTTGTACTGATATGGAACCAGTATATATGTATTTGCAGTTAAAATGAAATACCTATGATACAATATAACATAACTATTATTATAAACATTTTTGGAAAGGCTCTTAAACTGATAGTGAAATGAAAAAAAACTGCACTTTAAGTCTTTTTTTTAACAATATTTTTCACTTGTACTTAAGTAAATGTTCTTTTATCATTCATTCTTATGATGTTTGTTTGTCAACACTCTAGCTGCAAAACTATTGGTTGAATTCACACCAAATTTGATTTATAGATTGCCAGTGACCTAGAATGGACCTCATTACATTTTGGTAAAAATAGGTTAACGTTACAATTTTTGATGAATTTTTAAAATGTTTTTTTTTCCCTATTTAGTTATAATGGGTGCAATTTCAAGTGTCCGTAGCAGCAAAACTATTCATTGAATTCATACTAAAATTGACTTTATAGATTACCAGTGACTCCGTATAGATGTCATAACATTTTGGGAACAGTAGGTCAAAGTTAAAATTTTCTGTGAATCTTTAAAATCTTACTATTTCTTCCTAAAAGGTGAAATATGTGTGGGGGGCGGGGTTTGTTGTGTCTGGCACCACTTGTTCAGTATTACTAATGATACAATGATGTGTTGTTCAGATAGTTTTTTTCCAAATTGGACCTTTCTTAAAACCACAGGGTGAAGAACAGTAGCACAATAGCACAAGTCAAATATTTTCTTTGGTAAAAACACAAATATCGATGTAAAAATCCTTAAAATCAGGTCTTGGAGTCGGCCATCTTGTAATCGGTGCACCAGGGAAACAAGAATAATATACCTCATCTCATCATAAACTTTGTATCATACCCAATATTTTTGTCATTGACATTATGCCTTTACAACTTTTGGAAAATTTAATGTATTGAAAAAAAAAAAAAAAAAAAAATCCCAACTCTGGCGCCTAAAGGGTTAACCGATGAATCACATAACGATTGATTTGCTCCTTCCATCATTTCGTCCCTCCATCTACCTACTCATCCACACCTCTCTGCTCGGTGGACCAGTGGAGGCAGGTTCTGACAGGCTTCTGGAGACACAGTGATAATTGCCAGACTGTCATCCGCATACACGCAACAACTTGCCCACCGCAAATCTGCTTAACTGTCCAAATATCAAATACATTTGCACACACATATGCAGCTGCACAGTCCAGACGCACACACACACACACACACACACACACATACGGAGACATCCACGCAGTTTGCATTGGCTTTTCTATTCAGTCTGTAATTGTGCTCCACTGAAATCCATGTGGAGAATTTCCCACAGTGTCTTTGATGTGAGGGTAATTACTGTTTGTTAGACTTTGGCAAATTAAGGAGAGATGTAATTGCTTCATATTGTCTGCTCAAACTCCAGTAGGCAGAAATTAAGACAAAAATATCAGTTGAAAATGCACTATTTCTTCCTGTAGCTCTTTCTTTTTTTTTTTTTTTTTTGTCCTAAAGAAGCATTTAAAGATGGGCGATAAGACGATATGGGAAAGTCAAGCCAAAATATGGTGGTTAGATGGGATGGAGAGGCTGCCATGTTGGGTTTTTGTGTAGAGAGGTACATGACGGTGACTGATTACGGTTATTAATGAAGTATAATACATGTATTTGGATAGTTATTTAGAGATTTAGGGGGTATTTAGGGGTACTAAAGGGTTTACGCGGAAATTTACGTTATGTCGATTATGTTACATCGACAGCGTAGGAATGGAACTCATTCATAACCCGAGGACTACCTGTATTAGAATGTGTTATAATGTGAGAAAACATCAGGTTAGCAGCGTATTTCATATCAGTTTCTGCTATCGGGTTTTAAATATATGTTTCTTTGCTTCAAAAATGAAATGCATGGTGTAGATGAGTGGACATTTTTGCAACTACATGACTAAAGTTCCCATAAAAAGTTTGCACGAATGGGTTAATTTAGCACAGTTTGTGGTTAGACAGGACAGCATATACACAGTTGGACACACAGCAGAATAGAAACTGATGACGGCCCATAGTCCAGGACGTTTCCTGTCCAATGCTGAAACTAGACAGTGAAGACTTTTGAAGAATGAAATTAGTGACAGTATCCATCCTTGTTGTGTTTAAAAAGCTCTCATCTGATATATTTCATTAGCGTTCCTCCAGGTTCGTACATATTAAATTTAAGGCCTTTTTGAATGAATGAATGTGAATGAATGTATAGTACGTGCACAGGTGTTGGACTTAAGAAATCCTTTATGTAATCTTTCCTTTAGTATGAATGTGTTGAATTATTGTTTGTTATTGTTGGAAAAAATGGAAAATGAATAAAAACTTCTAATCACACACACACAAAAAAGACCTTTTTAAGACGGCTTAGAACTGAATGTAATGCCTATTTCACTGCATATTTCAGAACTATAAAAAGTTTGTGACTCAGAGAATTAAGAACAATTTATTTATTTACTCCAATACTTTGATTTTTCACGGGGGGCCTTCAGAGTTAGCAATAATTAGTACTTAATTGGGTGGTTCCTTGGGCAAGGTCCTTTACGCTATACTTGCCTATATACCTTATAAGTTGCTTTGGATAAAAGTGAAATGTAATGTAAACAAGTTTATAGTAATATAACTTAAGACCTACCATATCAAGTTTAATAAAAACCCAAACATCCACTGTCGACCAAAAGCATCTACTGATCTACAGTACTAACCCACTAATCCTATCAATAAATATAAATAATTGGTGTAAAATGCAGTTTTTACACCTTTCCATGGTCATCAGATATGGACTATTTGGATGTTCAAAGGCTCCATAGTTACCATGGAAACAGTCATCTTCTACAACATTGATTCACCAGTAAAACCCATAGAGTCGAATCAATGACAGCGGATGGAAACACTGGGTTTATGTTGAGTTAATGATAGATTTTGCTGAAAAAGTCCCCCTTTTCTTCATTTATCTTGTTTTGATACAATAACTTTTGACTTTATTCTGAGCTTTTATGAACATCTTCATGATCAGTCAATTAAACATAGGAAAATAGATGATTTTCACTTGAAAGAAGGCCAAATCTAGAGGATAATATTATAATAAATGGTGATAAATCACTTAGAAAAGGTTAAATAGAGAGAAAAGGTCACAAAAGTCACACTTTCAAAGACTTTTAAGACTTTTAAGACTTTTTAAGAACCCTGTACTGGTTGTGTTGCCTGTAAAATCAAAAATACCATGTAAAAATCAAATTGCGTCTCGTCGGGTATACGTTTTCACAGATTTGATGCTCAGGAGGATGGATGACGACAATGCGGCCAAGGATGATGCGTGAGGAAAAGGAACTGGATCAAGCTCTGTGCAGGGCGTGTTCAGACCTGCGTCCTAACGGAGAGAAGGTAATAGCTGGGAAGAGCAGCTTCTGACAAGCCGCTGCAATGTGCATGCTGGAGCCTGCACACCCACCGCGTCACCCCCACAACCCCCCCCTCCCACCCCTGACACATACTGTACATGCTCTCACACACACACACACACACACACACGTAAACACATAATGTCTGACTGTATGGAAAGAGGTTTTATTATTTGACAAGGCGGAGGTGTTAGATCTTATTTCCAGCCACAGTGACGCTCGCCTCCTTCAAAGACGAGGAGTCATCTTTAAGGGCCAAGACAGAAGTAGAATTCCTGATGAAACGGGAGGGGGAATTTAGGATTATCGACAGGCTTACCACAGGTCTGGGTGATTAAACCATGTGGAAACACAGTAACGCAGCTATTCCTGAACTCAATAATACTGTTACATGTGAGCACCGCCTGTAGTCCATGTGCATAATACTGATCAACAGCAGACTAATCTGAAGTATGTCATCATATGTTTTTATTCTATGACCGGAACAGCTTCTATGTAACAACTTTCTATGAATTTGTTTGTTTTGTAGCTCTTTCCTGGCTAGTGATAAAACACAACAATTACAAGTTCTTAAGAAGTTCTGATAAATGAAAAAACCCAGATACCTTTTTTTTTTTTTTTTTTTTTTTTTTTTTTGTTGGTTGGGTGTTTTAATAATAATAATAATCTTGGCATCCCTTGTAAATGAGGTTGTTTATCTCAATGGGATATTTCCTGGTTAAATAAAGGTTCATTTAACCCATAAAAACCCAAATATCCATCATCCCATCTACTGATCTAAACTGTTGAATACCTGTTGATCCACTAATTCTATCAATACATGTGAATAAATGGTGTCAAATACAGTTTGAAATCTTTTCACGGTCATCAGATATGACCCATTTAGGTGTTCAGAGGCTCCTTAGTTACCATGGCAACACTGACATCTTCTACAACATTGTTTCACCAGTGAAACCCATGGAGTTGGATCAATGACAGCGGATGAAGACGATGGGAGTCACTTTTTCTTCAGTTTTCTTTGTTTCTGATATGATAACCTTTAACTTTTAATGATCAGTGAATTAGATAAATAATAATAAAGAGGATAATATGACAGTAAACGTGATAAATCGCTTAAGAAAGGTTGAATATAGAGAAAAATTAATTTGTGACCAGGCACAAAAGTAGCACTGGATCATTATGGGTTTAAAAAAAACAAATAATAATGGTAATAAATTAGAATAATACATTTTATTTGAAAGCGCCTTAATTGTCCAATACGATTTAAGGTGTTTTCGGTGAAATCTTAGGACAAAAATGTAAAATAATATTCATCTAAGGCCTTTATTAGTCGTCTTCTTCATGTTATGCCAGTGTTACCATCTCCGATAGTACCCTCAATGATATTACTGTCGGTACATCCCCATCACCTACAGTACTATCACTGAGGGTAGATGAGAGTGAACATCCCCTTGACCAAAAAGCCTAAAACAGACAAAACAAACACTGGCTTGAATGAAGGACGTTTTGTGATTTTAGCGGTCATCGCATATGAAGGTGAGGGAAGGTGAGAGCTTTGTAGTCTGTAATTTCACCACTAAATATTATACACTGAAGTTTTATTCATGAATATATTACGATGTTTGCAATGTGAAGTATGAAATTTACACGAAAAGCTTCGATGTAAATGACCTTGCGGCTCATTTACCGTAGTTTCTTTACCATTGGACACCTGCGCAAAATTTTACCGATATTTACTAAATGTCGAAAAAACAGAAGTGTTGGTTTTCCATTAAATCGATAAATGACGAATCTAAATATCGTGTTGATTTACAGATATATTCTTTCTTATTATATATTACCCCTCTATCCCGTACTAAATTAAAAAATTATTTACTTTCTTGGAGTGTTTCTTTTAAACTCTTCTTCTTCGCTTGTTGTAACATCCGTCAACATTTTTATATTCACATGACGCTAGTTGCATAAAAAGGTCTTTCCATTGCAGTTTTGTGGGATATACCAATTGTACTACGCCCAAAAAACCCAACTAGCTAGCGCAAAAATTTTACATTGAAAATTTTTTTATTCACGTTACATTTGCAATTAGAGGGTCAATGGAAAAGCAACTAGTGACTTAACGGGTCATCAGTAGGTCATTGCTCGCACTTTGGGAATTTCCGACGTTAAAGCTAAGCTATAAGCTACTTTCTTGTCTTCCACGTGTCCCGCTTTTTCTCTCCTTTGGCATGTGAAGTAGACGTGGACTGGGAAGTAGCTACAAACATGCTCAGGAGTCCCGTCAATCATATCGTTGACAGCTTCAGAAGAGGGGATTTAACGCGAAATACCTGGTGTGACGGGACGCTATCTTTCCCGTAATCTCCCAAAGCACGGCGTGCCACCCGCTTTTTTAGTGTGAAGTGGAGGGGTGGGGACGGAGGACGGCGGGGTTACTGATTATAGTCAATATACCCCTATGGCGTTTGGCATTCCCCACTGCCTCAGGCTACAAGAAATCCACCAGAAAGCCAAAGCCTGTTAACTCCTTCATCCCAAACAAAGTGACTCAGGCTGGTTGACATAGTTATCTTTTCTCAAGCGTGTTCAAACATAGACCGGTGTGAATTTTGCATGAAACACACCCATGTGCATGCAAGTCGTAAACACAGATGAACCCTATTGCAGTCTGGTGCACTAGGAGAAACTTGTGTATGTGCTGCAACGTACTTTAACCTCTCAAAAACAAGCTACATTTGGTTTAGATTCTATTTATTTATTTATCTAGCCTTTATTAAACCAGGAAGTCCCATTGAAATTAGAAGTCTCCTTAATAAAATCCAATCAATGCAAAATGCATATATGATAAACAACGAACAATAAAACACAAGAACAACTATATTCAACTATAATGGCATCAACAAAAACACAAAAACAGTGATATTCCTCTGTTAAAATCATTAACAGGAATGAACGTTTGTAGCTTAACAGTTTTTTAAAGATTATTCCACGACCATAGTGCCTGGTAGGAAAATGTAGTTTTCCCAAGAAAGAACTTGGAAACAGTCAAAAACAACCCCTTAAAAAAGAATGTAAACTCAAGAACGTTTCAGCTGTTTACATTTGCATTATTATTATTATTATTATTATTCATGATTTGTCCATTTACTTTGCATTATTATTATTATTATTATTATTCACGATTTTCCCATTTCAAGGACTTTTGAACAATAGTATATTTATCTCAGAGGACTGGTGGTTAATTGTAGCAGATTAGCATTAGCCGACAGCAGTGATGGCACCAAATGTATGAACGTCTAGATACAAAAAATCTTGGTATGAGGCAAAAATTTCAATACAGATCACCAAAAAAAAGAGAGAAAAGCCTCCAATTAAAACATTCTCTTAATAGTTTGTCGACCTCAGGTGCATTTTGGTGTAAAAGAGGTGATTAAGAGAAAGGCTGAGTACCGTAAAAAAGAGAATTTAACTATCTAATTGCAGTCCCCTCTTTATTATGACCCCTAGTCGCATTGTAGGTATGTAAAATACTACTTAAAGTCCTCTAAAGTCAGGTATGTGAGATAAAAGATAAAAAAAAAGCTTTACAATAAGGCCATAAAAGATGTTTTTTCTTACTCTAATCGTGTCTGTTTAATGGCAGGAGAATAATGATCTGAATAATCACAGGTTTCCACACAGTCTTTTTTTGTTTTAGTTTTTTAGTTTTTTTTTCCAACCTCATCATCTGTATTTTACATTGTGTGACCATGAATCATTTCTTTGTTTCTTGTCTCTCAGTGGAGAAAAAAATAACAAGTAAAATGCTCAGACGGGTGGATTTAAGCTGTCTTTGTTTATTAAATTGTCCATAATTGTCCAAAGCCCATAAGAAGAGATTATTTGGTTGCAACAGAGGAAAATGGGTGTGTTCTGTAGTACAAATAAAAACACTGAACCATGAGATCTGCTGCATTTACAATACAAATATTTGTGTATATTGAATGTGATTTTATGTATCTTCTGAAATCATAAGCGCAAACTGGAGGATGAGTGTGTTAAGAGATTTTTTTTTTAAAGAAATGTTCATTTTAAAGGCAAAAAAGTGGAAACTCAGCTGCTAATTTCATTAAGAAACAGTAGCAGTTACACATATATATACAGTGACTGACAATCCATGTTGACTGAATGATGTAAAGCAGAGTGGGATCATGGGAGTTGTTGTTTTCACTACAGCTGCTGCTTAAAGGTAGAAATCACATTTACAAATGAGGTAACGTGTATATGTTTTATATGTATTATGTTTAATGACACAACCAGAACTATGCAATTAGATAAAATCCATGTATTGGATAATTACTGCTGTGATTAATACCCTTAATTTTTTAAAACAACTACTAGTTTTTTTAGACAAAGAGCATAAATATTAGACAGAAAAGGTCGTGTATTCTGATGAGTTCAGGTTGACCCTGTTTCAGAGTGAAGAGAGGTAGATGAAGTGATTACCCATCATGCCTAGGGCCTGTAGTTCAAGCCTGTGGAGGCAGTGTTATGTCTGGAGTCACTTCAGTTGCTCAGATCTAGGTTAAACAACATTACATGTCCAAAACTGCATAATGCCACAGGAAAGGCACCGTGTAATCATTGCTGTTAGACAAACCCTGTTCAGTCATTTTACGTCATTTCACTGTGAATGACTGAATGTTTGTAAAGAGTATATGATGCCGGTGAAAAGTGACTAAATGAGGTGATATATTGAACCTACTGTATGTATAAATATGTCTTAATATGAAGATTGTTGGACATTTTACAGGTAATATAGTCAATTAACCCTTTATTGGGTAAGTGACTGTTTTTGGTTATTTCCACACACATTACAAGACAGTGACAGGAGCAATTCCAGTAAAGACAGCGAGGGAACAATCTGGGGTTCAATGTGGTTCTACAGGGTCTGTAAGGTCCACCTGTGAGTGGACCTGCTGTGTTAGGTACCATGAAGTAATGGTACTAATGTAATGATGAAGTGATGATACTAATGTAATGATGAAGTAATGGTACTAATTTAATGATGAAGTAATGGTACTAATGTAATGGTTAAGTAATGGTACTAATGTAATGATGAAGTAATGGTACTAATGTA
>JAPSES010024875.1:0-13162 GCA_029822895.1 Maxillicosta whitleyi
ATAGATAGATAGATAGATAGATAGATAGATAGATAGATAGATAGATAGATAGATAGATAGATAGATAGATAGTCTTGCATTTACTTTTACTTTGTTTGGCAGTGTTCAGTTTCCATATGGCCTTAGGATACAAAACATTTCATCTGCTTATCCCTGGACCTGAAGTATCTATTAGAAGGCAACTGGTTAGACAGATGATGTGCGGGATGGGACAGGGCTTTCAAAATGTTGGCTGCTTTGTTGATCTGAAGCACTCTCCTCTCCACCACTGAGCATCTGGCATGTCAAGCAGAGATGCAGAATGGGAAATTCAGTTAATACCCTGGCCCTGCAAAGGAATATGAACTATGTCTGTCTGCCTGCACTCATAACATAATGCATTCTGAGTCTCATCTTCTCATCTCATCCTTCCATAAAGATTCTCTGGATTTGGACTGTATTCTAAAATGTATCTAAAAATGTACCTAAAATTCACTATTTAAACTTTTCACATTTTGACAGATCATTTTCCATGATCAGTTGTCTTCTTTATTACCTTTAGAAAAACTGACCTAGGATAAATAAAAATGGATTATTTTTTTTTTTTTTTTTTTTTTTGTGAAAAAAAAATCACATGAATGCTGCTATATAACAACATCTGATAATATATGATGATAATATGTGCATGACAGAATCAATCATTTTAAATGGATCTTCCAATAACGTCTGTTGGAACATTCTAAAATACTGATTGTAAGTTCAAAATGCATGTGTTGAAAGCTGTTTGTGCATATCTACCTTGTATAAGCTGTTGAAATTGAATAAGAAATAAGTTGTAAAAATAAATATACAATATAACAGTGATTTTTTTTTTTTAAATTATAATTATTTTTAAAAGTTCTATTCTTAGATTTCTGAAATATTTATCATATTCTGACCATCTGTGGTTGTTTGAAACCACAAGTAGGAGTCTGGTTTCTTTGATTCTCATGCAGGAAGAAAACACAGCCTTAAACATTGACATTGACATTGTTATGACAACCACTAACATGAGCATGTTATCATGAAAATATTTTAAATAATTAGAAAAAGGAAATTGTAAACACTGTAGTTGTGATAAAGTGGTTATTGCCAAATCAGACATGTACAGGTCTGCAAAATGGAACAGGAAACGTATCTGCTAACAAATCTGTACAGATGATTTAAAAAAAAAAAGATTAACGTGTAGAAATATTTTACAAAGGACTGAGACAACAGACTAATAAAAAGTGAAAACCCTCCACAATCAAAATCATGTGTTAATTGAAGATGTTGCCTTTATTATGCAAGAAATTACAATCACATTTGTAATTTTCACATTGTATCTGACCTTTCATTACGTGAAGAACATAATGAGAGGGAAAGGTGAGTGGTGATCTTAGTGTATCTTTGATGAAGAACAACGGTAATGTATTTAGATAATATTTGTGGGACGTCATCACTGTCGAGGGTTAGTTCAGAGCTAGAATTAATAGTGTTTTTTCAGAGTCGGGCTCACATGAAGATTGTCTAAATCCCCCGGGCTCCTTGCAATCAGCCGGACTAATTTCCATAGCAATAAAGTCATAACAGCAGTGGTCTGGAGTGAGTGACCTTGAAAGGATCTCTTATACTTGACCCTTTTGATTACATTTTCCCCCCCTTATATACTGTTCTTTTTTTCCATTATAATTTTAAGGAAACAAATGTGAGGCTTCCTTCACAGTGTGACTTTGAATGACATTTCAAGGCTGCCTGCCACTCAATGCATTTGCCTTTGCACAGTTGACTCAATTAAAAATGACTGACTACTGAATGATGTGGGCAGTGACCTCTGTCAGTAACTGATAATATTAAATTCAGCCAACGTATCTTATGCTTCTTAAATATTTAGATAGGCAAGAGAGGATGTTGAATGTTTTCACAGATATGCTTTCTCCGCAAATCTATTGCATATATTAAAAGAAATGTGGAAAAAAACTCTAAATTGGCCCTAGTGTGTGCATGTGTGTGTGAATGGTTGTCTGTCTGTCTGTGTGGCCCTGCGATGAACTGGCGGCTCATCCAGGGTGTACCCCGCCTTCTGCCTGTAGTTGCTGAGATAGGCTCCGAAAGGGACTAAGTGGTTGAAAATGGATGGATGGAAAAAAAAATTACAAATATGGCAGTCAACCACACCAATAAAAACAAGTGGTGCCAGGTAAACCCCACTCCTCTCATATATTCTAACTAATTTTGATATCCATCCAACTGATGTCGTGTGCTGATGTCAGCATATTAATTGCCTCTATATATGTGTCAAGTTTGAAGTAAATTGTTTTTATTGACATTTTTGTAAACTAGTGCATTGGCCTTGGAAATCCACGGGTTCTAGAAGCAGAAGAGTTGATATAATGGGGAGCTGAGCTAAGTTTACACACAGATTAAGAAAAGTTATAATGGTGCTCATTTTGTTTTGTGTTGAAATCAAAAGTAACAGATAAGAATGCATTCATAGTGATGTTAAATAATTATTTGAAAGGGCTTTACAGTAATTTTAATGTCTTCATTACATTAACATTACTTGAGGACTTGACTGATTAGTAGTGTAACACACAGATTAAGAAGGAATAGGGGTGGGGGTAAGGGACGGTGGTACCGTGGTAGTGGGCCACAGTAAGAACTAGACCCCCCTTTGTGCGATCACAGCTGGATCTCCTGTCCTGTGTAAAGCTGTGTAAATGATTGTAAACCCATTGTAATTTTTAAAAATAATAACTCCAAAAGTTTTGGCCATATCAATGCAGTTTTCACCTTTCTCATCCATGACCCAAAATACATATGTACTAAGAAAGGCACAGGCTAGCTCTCTCCAGTTTTTCAGTTATAAAGGTGATACTCATTAGGGCAAAGATGTCACTTGGCTTTTTTTTTTTTTTTTTTAAAAAAGGGAAAAAAAAGATTAAAAAATGTCATAAAAAATGTTAACTTTGACCTACTTTAAATAAAATGTAATGAGATCTATTCTCGTCACTGGCAGTCTATAAACCAAACTTGATATGAATTAAGTGACTAGATAGCTTAGTGATTAACACTGCAGACTTTGGTGTAGAAGGTTATCAGTTCAAATCCCAGGTGAGCCCTTGGGCAAGGCCCTTTACCCTATATATATCTTGTAAGTCACTTTGGATAAACGTCTCAGCTAAATATAAGTTTTGGTGCTAGAACATTTACAAATGTAAGCCTCGAATATTGATTGTCTCAATAGGGCTGTTACAATGGGATTCTTGGTGTTGAAATGGTTTAGTAGCTTCTGTGCTGATAATCACCAAACAGCAGGACATTTTCAGCTTCATTGTCAGCAGCTCAGCATAATATACAACCCTCACACTCAATCAATCATGGATAACACTCTCGTGTCGCACTAATACAGGTCGTACCACAACAATAGGCAGGAACAAAAATGTTAAGAAATGCATGAAGGAACATAATAAAATAATATATAATATAAATTGATTAAATAATTAATGAAATAATGTGTAAATCACAACATAAACAAATGTCAAAATAAAACCCAAAAATGTATAATTTGGAAATAAAATAATATTCAAATTAAATATTGCACAAACAAACAAAGAAACAAACTGAATCAAAAACAGTTCCCTTTGTTTCTCCTTCAGAGGGCAGAATTATAAAAATCTGTATTTGCAGGCAGAAGGCTGCACATGGGTGCCAAACAGATGAGACGGGCTCATCCCTGAGAAGGCATAAACCGAGACAAAAAGAAACAGCTACAGGCAAAAAGTCGCACAAGAGGACACTGTGGTAACAAGAATGTCTGGAAAGGTTGATTTGAAGCAGGGCCAAAACAATCTGACACATGAAAGAGGAAAACAACAGACTCCATATTCACAGAGGTCTGATTAACTAATAGGACAAAGCCAACACAACTGAAGGAACCAAGAGTTTCCTGGAATGAATGTGACAATCAAAGTAGCAATTTCAACTTAAAGCAACACAGACAGAAGAGGAAAGGGGAGAATACCAACCAAATCTATGTTTCACCACAGGAAACATTTCTGAGATGGAAAAAAAAAAAGAGAGAGAAGCCAAATCACCACTAGTCACATACTGAAGGGCCCTTAAGACGGAGATCAAACAGGTGAAGAAACCATAGGAACATGTGAAGCAGGGTCTAATGAAGGGGTGTCAAACATCTGGCCCACCAAAGGGTCCAGTCCCTTGTGATAACTTTGTGAAATGCTAAAATTAAACTAAGATATTAAGAATCATTTTAGTTCAGGGGCCATAGACAGAACAATTCAATTTTAAGTGGGTCAAATTGGTAAAATCCTACCATAATATCTAATAAATCCTCACAACTCTGTAAACATTTTCATGTATTTACACCAAAACAAAGTATAATTTTGTAATATGTGATTAATCTGAAGAAGTATGAACCTGAAATGTCTCAAGAGAAATGCAATTTTAACAATATTATTATCTATTATTGAATGTTTTGAATATTTCTAGATCCACTGTGATCTGTAAGTTATAATATACATATGTAAATGATGAACTGAAGCAGAATATTGTTAAAATGAAACTTATTTTTTTAGTTTGTCCATATTATTGACATTGTTTTAAAGCATAGTTTGTAAACATTTTCATGACATAATTGTACTTTTTTTCACTGTAAAACAGAGAAACGTTTGGAGTTGACATTAGTTATATTGTATATATGTTGTTGTTATGTTATTATTTTACTGGTGTGGCCCACTTCAGATCAAATGGCTGGATGTGGCCCCTGAACTAAAATGAAACCCCTGGTTTAGTGATTAGACTGGTCACTTCCAGCTGTGTTGCGGTCTCAGCCAGTCGCTGTGGGACACGCTGCATAAAAGGCAGGTACAGAATTCCTGTTTTCCTCTTGCTTGCCTATAAGGCTGGGTCACGTCACATCCCCTTCTGTATGATGGCAGAGTCTCATCTGGGGTTCTGCTGATTATACACTGCTCAGCTGTGGGTCGCTCACTGTCTGTCACGTCGTGTAGCTCTGCACCCTGTGCTCCGTTTTATGTTTCCCAGGACTACCTGACTGGGAGAAAGATGACCATATAGCACCACCAGCTAAGCCGCCTCTAACCCGCTGCTGAAATTGTTTGGTCTCAGGTGAGATGATCATCGAACACCACATGTGTTGAACTGTCTTTCTACACGCACCGCTGCTGGAGTGGGTTCGCCTCTGACTGTCTGACCGAGATCCTGAACGCGTGGCTGGCCGGCCAAGTGGCTCTGCTCTGCCACATCTCCAACTGTGAAGCACTCGGGTTATAAGGGAGAGCAGCAGTCCATAGGCCTCCCCAATTGTGTTGGTCAGGAAGAAGGATGGCAGTCTGCGTCTGTGTGTAGACTACAGACTCCTGAATGGTTTATGAGTCGTACAGAAGCCCTTACGGGAGCTCGTTGGTTTTCTACCATGGACCTCACTAGTGGGTACAATCAGGTCCCAATACAGCCTTTTGTACCCCCCTTGGTCTTTTTGAGTGGAGCCACATGCCCTTCCAGCTTTGCAACGCTCCCACCACCTTCCAGCAGTTGATGCAGTGTATTTTTGGTGGCCAACAGTGCTAAAGTGTACCAGACGAGTAAACTACAATCATAATAACCTATAAATAATGAAAACTGCATTTTTTTTCTCTGTTTTAGTGTAAAAAAAAGTAAAATTACACAAACATTTCACATTTACGGACTAGCCTTTTACTAAAAAATGTGAATAACAGGAAATTTCTTATATGAAAAGTACATGTAATTTCAATAATATCCTGCCTGTTATTGTTTTATGTATTTGAATGTGGCGTGGGGAAAAAAAGTCACACATTGTAATCACTTGGCCCTACTTTCTCTGTCTTTGTATCTCTGCATGCTGCCACAAGATGACAGCTAGTCTACCTGTTTCACTGCTGAAAAAAGTTGTTCACAAAGGTCACAGCAGGCAGCAGCATGACAGCGCACTGATAGTAAATGAGAGAAAGTAGGACCAAGTGATTACGATGTGTGACTTTTTAATGGACATTGGTTTGTGATGCAAATAAATCACTCTGTTGAACACATGCTGTCTTTAGAAGAAAAATGTTCTATTTTATGCCGGACTACTTTCATTTCGGCCAAAACAAGACCAGAACTGGGCTCACAGAACACTGTCAGGGATAAGTCAGTGTGGATGTACGACACTGATGACAGGGATGAAATACAGATTCATAGATAGATAGATAGGTAGAACTTTATTTATCCGACCTTGGGGAAATTTTCACAGTCACAGCAGCAATATAACAGTAAAGTGCAGAGTAAATATATATAAATAGTAGGCATTAAGAAAAAGAAAAACAGACAAATACAAACACATTTACATTATTTTTATTCATGTCAAAAATCCTGAACTACACCTTTAATGAGATATAAACATTACCAATAAACAATAAGTAAAAATAAGTAATAAGTAAATATCATAAATAATTGTTATGATCTATTATTTCATTTAAACAAACAACTTTTTCAAGACTCCTTTGTATTTCATAATGGTGGTTCTGGGAAAACCTGTATGACAACATTTTATTAAATCTGACTGGGGAAAGTCACACATTTCGCTCTGTAAAGCAAAGCAACACGGGGCTGTCCTGCACTCTGCTGCTTGGCTTTGACACATCAGCCTGCTGCCAGGGCTATGTTTAGCACGGATTGGTTGGACTGAATGTGCCCCCACTCATGTCCCATATGTACACAGGAGACCTCGTTACATAGAGAACTTCAATCTGTGTGTTGCATTGTGGGTACTGGACGTTTTACTCTGGGGTTCGGGGGGGGGTTAGTTTTGTTTAATTGTGTGTTGTGACAGCATTAGTCAAATGTTGGCAGAACCATGCCTTTCCTCCTTGCCCCTGCTAAGCTGAAATATGAAGAAGAAAGCCACTTGCTCTTACGATGTAAAAACATGTCCTGTAATAATTGACACTTAAGGAGCAAATTTCCTCCCTTCCAATTCTAAGTACAACAAGAATTCTCTCAATCAAACTTCAGAAGTCAAGAAGTATCTGAAAAATCATCTCGCAACCCCCCAGTTGGCTTCCTGTGACCCCCACCGTAAGTACCAGTTCTTTAAATGAATGAACGAAAACTGAGGGAAGTGACTGTGAATGATTATGTTACAAGAATATATAAAATATGACTTAGCGTTCCTTAATTTAACTAAGTTTAAATTATTGTGGACGAGTACAAATAGTTGAAATAATTAAGTTCAACACATTGATTGGAATAAGTACAGGTCTAAGTAAAGTAAGTAAAGTTGAATTAATAATAAACATTAAGTTCTTTATACTCAATTTAAATATTAGTTTATGCTAAAATGATATGAGTTGGTAAACTTAAATGGTTCAAGGCATTGGTTTCCTCAAACTGTTTGAGTAAACTCATCTCATTGGGTTTTACAGTGTTGTATAAAGAACACACACTGTATTTAAGTCAGTATATCACATATATTCTCTTTAAGTCAATGCCATTACACTCATTCTATATAAATCAGTAGTATTTTCTGTTTAAGTCGGTAGTGTTATCCACATAGTGGTTAAATAGCACAATGCATGCAAACAACATAGCAACCCCCCAAAAAAGGCAAATTTCCAAAATGCCATTTTTTGGGTTTTCAGCAACATCAATTGTGTGTCTTTTGGTTCTTAAGAGGTTCCATAGTGAACATGGAAACATCATTGATTTATAAGTAAAACTGGCAAATGGCAGTGAATATACAGTAGCTTTTAGTTTATTATATATTTTGCTGAACAAGTTACATTTTCTTCAGTTTTCTAATTAATTCTGAACTCTTATTAACATCTGCATAATCAATAAAGTAAATATGAGGAAATACCTGATTTTCACTGGAAAATGCAAAGTACATTGAATAATATTACAGGTGATACATTATATAGAAAATGATAAATGTAGAGAAAAACTCACAAATGCAGTTCTAGTTCTCTAAGGGTTTAAGTGCAGCAGAGCATAAGCTTTAGTTTACATGTTTCAGATCTTCACAGCCAATAGTTCTGTCATTTATCAGTTTTCAACTTCTTCAGTCAGAGATTCTGTGAATAAAACTAAACTAAACAGCAACCTGGATCTTCAGCAGAAAAGGAAATGCAGTCAAATCAAGCTGGAGTAAGTGTATTTGTTGAATAAAATGTTATTCTAAATATGAGCAGATTATATTTACTTCAACAAGTAAAGACTGATAACATGTAAACATATACAGATATAATTGGTAGCTTTATGCTTCTTTTGTGTAGATTTACTCTGCTGGTACATTTCTGCTGGTTCATAATAAACAGTATAGACGAGTATAGCCTTTACTTTGGACTAGTTCTGTTCCAACATTGTCTCATGTTTATAATGTGTATTAAACACAGGAAGAATTCACATTAAGCAGCCCTGATAAATTTTTTTAGTCAACTTCAGAACACTGAAGTGTTATCACCTCTGATCCTTGTAACATTGTTTAGTCTGTCCTTGTACTTTCTTCTTTCCGACAAAGGAGAGGAGTTCAGTGAGATGTAACAGTGAAGCCACATGAACCTAGTTTCACTAAAGAATTCTGCAACCAAAAAATATTAGTTGTACTTTTTTTCCATTGTTAAATATGCTCTTAAATCTTATCTAAATACTTTTTTAATCTCTTATCTTCTTGCTAATATTTTATATTCAAGCCAAAGTTTATTCATGAGGTGCATTTGCATCAAGACAATTGGGATGAAGTATTGATAACTAATGGTACAGAGCAGCGATGTATGAGGAAAAGGTTTTATGATTTGTGGAATTCCTCAGGGTTCACTTCCTGGACCCCTTCTGTTCAATCTACTCCTTTCACATAAAAATCTAAAAAAAAAAAACCAAACAAAAAAACCTCTAACAGATCAGAACAGTTATGCAGATGATACACAAAAAATTATGCCAGCCACAACAAACCCTGCTCCTCATATGTATTTTGGCATCAATCCAGCTGATGTCAGCATATCAATTGCCTCTCTATATATGTGCCATGTTTTAAGTAAATTGAAACAAAATTGATGTTTATAGACATGTGAAACTTTGCCCAGTATAAGAAAACAGTGGGGAAATTTTTTAAATTCATAAATACATATATATGTATATGTATATATGTATAGATTTCTGAATTAAAAAAATAGTAGTAGTATAGTAATTATATATATATATATATATATAATTACTATAGTATTTTATGTATAGTTTTAGAACTGAGTTTTATTATGTGCTTTATATACATTTTAAAATTTTTATGGATATATGGCTCAAAATTCTATTTTCTAATCATCATCACAGTCAAACTCAAAGTTCAATGTAACAAATGCAATGTAAGTAAATATGGGAAAAATAAACCAAACAAACTTGTAGCCTAGTGAGGCAGGTATGAAATTGGTACAGACTTTAAGACGCCACACAAACAGAAAAGCAGTGACTTCCTTGACCTTTGTAAAAACCACAACTCCATCCTGACTTGTTCTGATTGGATGGTCCGAGGTCAACCAAAGGAGACACCACTTGGAGCAATTTATCATTGACATTTATAATGATGAATCACACTTTTCTGTTTATGATAAGACTTTCAGAGACACCAAAATCTACAGTTTCCTGCTGCACATGCCTGCTAGGAATGCCTGGAGGAGAAGAGACCAAGAGGACCCATGCTCAAGTTAATATAAAGGACTATTGTTCCATATGTGAATGTATGTGTTTAACATAAATGTCTTAAAGTCATGTGATTGGATATTCATATGTGAACTTATATGTGAATACAACCTTTGCTTCTTCATTGATACAATTTTCATGTGTGTGTAAATGAACCATTGACATAATCATCATGTTATTGGAATTCAGGCCATGTTACACAATCACTGTGTTATGTCACTGAGGTTTAGTTGGATCACAACTGGCATAGATACGAGCAATATTTAATCAATGAAGTCAAAATCACGTAATGCTGAAGTGGACACATGGTCGTGTGCCTTTGGCTGAATGCATTCCAATGCAACCCCTGGACACTTGCACACTCCTATGCAAATGATGTGCGAGATGGGCTGGAGGAGCGACAAAAGAAGCAAAGAAACAACGCCCAAAAACTCATCCATATTCACACCTGAACGTGATAGACCACTCCTGAAGAAAGGAGTATAAAGGAATACAAGACAGAGGATCGCTCTCTTGTTCTGCTGTTCCTCTTCTTTTCCTCTTCAACTGCTTCTTCTGTTATGATGTGGGTCTCTGCTGTCTTATTTGTCTGTGTATGCCTCTCAAACCCCTCCTCCTCACCTTTGCCCTCTGTGGATCTCCTGGCTGCACTGATTAGTGACAGCTGTCACTAATCAGTGCAGCTCCCTTTATAAGGCAGGGTTCTGACTTTAGTTCCCTGCCAGATTGTTAACCTTCTTACATACAGCGTTGTTTCTCAGAGCCTGATCCGCGTACGACCCGTGTGTGTGACTTCTGCCTGCCCTAGCGACCCATTTCTGCCTGATCTGCCTTTTGGATTTGCCCTGGTTCTGACTTCTGCCCGTCATCTTCGTCTCCCGCCTGCCTCCTCGTCTGACCTCCGCTCCGTCCCTCTGCTTCTTCCCTGCAACTGTCTTCGCTGGTACCGAACCTGAACTGGACTCGATCCCGCCCTCGCATGCCCCTGGGATAGGATAAGTCTGAACCCCTTAGAGACTCTGATTCTGACTGTATATTTATTGTAATAAATCTTGTGAACTTCATTCCCTGTGTTCAGTCTGATTTGCGTCTGGGTTCACTGTGTTCAGCCCTAGTCATCTTCTTTCTCTCTCTTGCTACTCCGTGTTTTCCGGCTTCTGATGACTCCTTGACCACTAAGCTGTTCCAGCATGCACGTCCATTGTGTACCTGGGCATCATCACAACTGCTTCTCGTGCCAAAGTTCCTCATCAGCATGTTGTTGCCCAGCAACGGACAGACGACTTCAATATGTGTGAACCAACCCACGAATGAGCACATCTTCACGACCAAATGTACCACTAAGTAAGATACCTGCTTTGGACTGGGCGCCCAGAGTTGGATTAGTTAAGTTAGAAATTACATCAGTCTGATCCAGATAAACTCTTCTTTCTGCCCTCTAAGATCTTTATTATCTGTACCTTAACTGTCACCACCTCTATATAAGCCCTTCTCTGTTCTGTGTTTGAATGTGTCATAGTTTAGTTAATAAATTCTATATTTTTTATAAAGTCGTGTTTCAGTTTTATTATTTTGTGTACCGGTTTGCTTGAAGTTCCCTGTACCTCAGAACAAACTCTCAATTACATTCAAAGTTAAGATTGGGTCCTGATTCCCTTTAAAATCAGGTGGTGCCCCGAAGTTACTTTGATTTAAGTTGAAGTACTTAATAAAGTTTCATCTTTATTCTTAAGACCAAGGGTTAAAGTGCTGGCATTTTCACCAATTAAGTCTGATATAATAAATAAATACCAATTCCTGCTACAAACCCTTTAACTCCTGAGTCTAAACATCAGCATTCTAAAGCAGGCTGGAGGTAAATAATCAACAAAACTATTGAAATGAGACAAGAGACCCCCAGCTGAGGAGCAGGACTGGAGAACGCAGAAAAAAAAACACACACACATCCAAGGCCAAGTAACATCATGTTTGGAGCAGATAAATAATGAGATGAGCTAAAAAACAAACAAACAATCAAAAAGTTAAAAAACAAAAAACAAAACTAATATTGGTTTATCAGAAAACACAAAGAGGAGGATCTCAGTCTTTGAAAACCAAAGTCCCTGGTGCATTAATAGACTCAGATCTGACCTTCACCTGCCACATCAAACCTGTCACTGACTGGCACAGTGTTACTTATATAAGTGGGCATTTATATTATAATTTCATTCATTTAAATGTTTGATGTGTTCTCATTATCACTTCCATGGTATAATTACCTATTACATGTAGCCACATGATTTACAATGACACTGTCTTCTTTAGTTTCATGTTCTCATGCATATTAAATTACTTTAAATGGGTTGTTTCTGTAAATCTGAAGTGTTGCTTGGATTCATATTCAAGCTAAAATTTATTTATGGTTACATGGAAAAAAAAGAAGAGTCGGTTCATGTGAGAGGCTGAGATGTCGCTCTAAAACAATCAATACACCAGAACAGCATAACAATCAACCTTCAGATAAAACACAAACACGCACACACAATAACACATTTGAGCTAAGCAAACAACAAGGGGGAAATGGGAGGCGAGACCATATTTAGACGTGTCAGTGGAACAGATGTGATGCAGTGTGGGAGGCTCTTTTATCATGTAGGGCTGTGACATCATGCATCCAGTCTCTATTAAACTTCAGCCTCAACGATAAAGCAATGAAGAGGACTGCTTTAAAGAAAGCTGAGAGGTGTTAGGGTCAAGTATGAGTGTAGGATTTCAGGAAATATAACTCCTAAATTTAAAGGCTTACACAAAAACCAAGAAACTCGAAGTTGATCTAAAGAGGAAGACAAAGACACATTGGGCTGATGTTCTCTGGAGCCGGCCTTTTACTGACACAATGTCTGCAAAGTTTTACGAGTTAGAGTCTCAAAAGCTCCCTTAGTCACAAAAAGAGATCATCATAAATGGCCCCAGCTCATTATTTCTCTGGGAAGTGTTCGCAGGAGTGATTTGAAGGCTACACGTACACAAACACTCCTTTATGAGTGTTTTCTAAAACATATCCAAGGAATCTTTGTGTCTCATAAGCAAAATGTTTCAGGGTGGAGTTTTTTTTAGAATGTGGTAAAAACATTGTAACTTTGTCCTTTGAAAGTCCTTCACTATTGAGGGACCTCCTCAGTGCAGTTCACTTGTGAAAAAGACCTCATTTGTTTCAGAAATATCACAAAAGTGTTATTGTTTTAACATATTGTAATAGAGTTTCACACAAGGACGAAGCCAAGAATGATATTCAGAAGGTTTATTGAATGTTAACAAGACACTGACAACAGCTTCTCTGACACACACACGCACACTCACACTCACACACACACACGCACACACACACACACACGCACACGCACACACACACACACGCACACACACACACACACACACACACACGCACACACAC
>JAPSES010024891.1:0-13160 GCA_029822895.1 Maxillicosta whitleyi
ACCCCCAAAAGTTAAAAATTTCTTCCTTGTGCCATTGCCAACAAATCCTGAAAATTTCATCAACATCCGTCCATAACTTTTTGAGTTATGTTGCTAACAGTCAAACCAACCTTCCAACAAACAAATACCAGCAAAAACATAACCTCCTTGGCAGAGGTAATAATTAATTTGCAAACTTTTTATTACAACAACCAATTGAGTAAATTTGGTAATTGTTTAGAGGCCCTGCAGATGGTGAACCCCTACGCTGTAAATTATTTATCTTGTACCTAAATCTGGAAGACTGTTTCTCACCTTCCATCCTTTTCTGACTAATGCTACTCTCTCTTGTCATTCACTGTTTAAGTAGTTCAACCATCATTCTCCTTGTTTGTTGGGTATGGAGTCCTCCTTACAATCTGTTTCTGAACCACAAGCAACAAAGACTGAATATTTAATTTAAAGGATTTTGTTTCTAGGATTTTGGTTTTATTGCATCTCGGCTGACTGAAACACTGGGATGTTTTTAGTTGCTGTTAAAGGAAATGGGATTAAAGGGCATGTTTATTTAGCATACGTGGTACAAAAAACAGTACAAACCTAGTTTCATAAAACAGGTCTACATAATATGACTATACTGAAGATAACAGCAACAAAACAAGAAGATGTCAAACAAATTGACACAATGGAACATTCTGTTCTGAGCAGACGTCTTATGTCACCTGTAGGTTTGTTGTTTTTGCAGGTTATTTCTCTTTTTTTTCTTCAAACACAACAAGAAATGCAGGAAATATATGCACAGTCTTATAAGATGCACAAAAAGCTGAACTAAATCAGATGTAAAGGTGAGAGTCAGTATTTAATGTGACCCCTGACCCCATCTGACGTGTTGAATGAAACCTGGTAGAAAACATGAGAATGATAATGCAATTAATTTCATATTATAAATGGTTAACCTTTACATACTTATATTTGACCCGTTTTGACATTCAACAGTAGCAAAAAACAAAACAAAACAAAAAAAAAAAACTCAATTACCTTGAAATTTAATGACTTTTCCTAAATTTTGCCACAATACACAAAAATGAAAATATTTTAAAATGTTATATTTTTGGACACTGAGGATGGTTCAGGTTAATTTTATGTATAAATCATAATGGTTTTAATGTTTTTATGTGTTCCTGCTCTGAAACATTACATTTATAAATTAGATATATTTATTAATGTGGGAAGGTCTATTTGGACATTCTACATAAATCTATAGTTCAGTCCTGTGAAGGCTTAAGAAATGAACAGTTTGTAAGAGTTAAAGCCATAATAAGTGCAAAAGGAAGACACACTGAATACTATCAGTTTGGTTTTAGCTTTTTTACATTAAACAATTGTCTTGAATGGAAACTGCACAATGCAACAGATATAGTTTAAAATTTATTTCATTTATTAATTTTTAATGGAATGTCCTTTGCAATGACCAACATTTCTTAATGTACAACTGTGAAACTTTTGGTCCCTATAGAGGACAAAAATGCATTGCTGGGTCTCAGGAGGATGAAGAAGCTGTTTTGTTTTTTTTTGTTTTTTTTTTTTACCTGAAACATTAGTTTTTACAGCTGTACATACTTTACATATATCCAAATTGTGTCTCAATACAGAGACTGAAAAATGCTAATGTGTGGCCATGGTAACTGCACTAAACCTTTAAACCCACTGCGGGCCTTACCTGTGTGACTAAACCATATTCCTCATAATGTGAAAATAGGATGAACACGGACAACAAATTATTTTTCTTTTTGATGTATTTTCAGATTCTGGAGCTCAGGATCATTAGTAATTGTTGTGAATCGAGCTCATGAAAGATCAAAATAAATATATATAATAAAAAAAACCAGCATATTTGTTAGTTTGCATTTGTATGAAACACTCCCCCTGAAGTACTGCTTCTTCAGTATATGGGCCCGGACAAGCAAAAGTGAACATTGGGGTCTATTTATTTTTTTTGCTAAAATAATATTTTTGATTAGACGTATATCTGTAGTTTCTAAAACTGTGTTGTTTTTTTTTCAACACAGTAAGTTTCTTTCAGCTTTTCAGATTCAAATGTTGATTTGGCACAGGTTTTTACGTCAGATGCCCTTCCTGACACAACCCTCTGTACTTATCTGGGCTTGGGACCGACAACAATACGACTAGACTTTTCAAAATCTGGATTAAGTCCCTAAATCCGGATTTTCAAAATCCAGATAAAATTTAGCCTAAAACCTCTTGTGTTCAGACCAGACTTTACTTAACCGTTTTTTCAAAAACCCTGTCCGGCGAATATCCAGATCATTGGCCACAACTGCGGTTCGAATAGAAACCGCTAGATGTTGCTAAACGAGGCCAGGGGTTAGAGATCTAAAAAACCCAAGAAGAAGAAGAAGAAGAAGAAGAAGAAGAAGAAGGGTCACAGGTCAAACTTTCCCTGTGCGGCCATCTTTCTTTCAACATGCCGGTGAATGTACACACATTTTTGTTGCTCCAGGTGTGGAGAATATTGTGCAGCCGTGGGAATGATCGGATACGTCGTATCCTCTGGACAAGTAGACAAGATGGGTCGAGGTCTCGTCTCACAGGAATGACCAAAGACCCTGTGACGATGACCCTGTGAACCCGGATGTATGATGTAAATATCCGGATTAATGATCCCTTAGCATTCAGACTAGGTTTTTCAGCCAAAGAACTCCTCAAGAACCCTTAAAAAAACAGCTCACAAGGTGGTTTTTGAAAATCTGAATTAAACCCCTGAAAATCCGAATAATTTGCATTCACACTAGGCTAAATGTTATCCGGATTTTGAAAATCCGGATTTACGGGATTTAATCCGGATTGTGAAAATCCTTGTACGAACGAGGTCTAAGACTGCCCCCTTGTGGCTACAGGTATAGGTGTGTATAGCGCTAAGGGCCTTAACCAAGGGCCCACCTGAGGATCGAACCAAACCCAGTCATGTAAAAACCACTAAGCTACGCAGTCGCTATTGTTTATTCCAACATCATATCATGAATTGCGTACAGATAACACACCATGTAACCATGTTATCTGTACTGTGATGTCACGAGAGGCTGCATCCTAGAAGGGTGCTACATTCCTCTAAAGTGGCTGCAACCCCAAATTGCTCTGACCCCAACCTCAATGTGTGATACCTAAAGCTGATGATTGCCTGGACAGCTGACACCCCAACACACCTGAGTCTGATGATGGTTGATGAGCTGACAGGCTTTACGAGGACCAGAAAACACAGACATGACGAGAGAAGGTGGGGAGCCACAATGCCGTGCCCTGTCTGAAGGACTGGAAACTGAACATAAGATAAACCCTTGTGTGGCTGTTTTGTGGTGGAAAGGAAGAAGACTGTTAGCTGTTAAGAACTGAAGAGATATTGTTTCCGTTTTTCCTGTGTTGACTACCTAGCCTTGTTTTCACTCTTTGAACACAAACTATTTTTGCTGTTAAAATACCACCAAGTACATTAAAATAACTTTTTTTTTGTTGAAGTTTGTGTCCTAGCACTGTTTGAACTCCCCCCCCACTGAGAGACTGCTATCCTCTGGTAACATCACAGTACGCATTATACGCTTTATATATACGCGTGTATTTTCATGCTGTGTAAAATACCACGCAATTACATTGACATTCAGATGGCGCTGAATAACATGTGAAACGATGCAAATGCATATGTATAGGAAGACAAATGCCATAAGAACTGACAATTTTACTAGATCAGTCTGGTTTAATTAACTTGTACCTGCATTACAACTGGATATATAAGAAAATATATAAAAAATACAGTGTAAATTAAGAATAGTAAATGTTTTAAATGAACGTATACAGCATTTATTTATTATTAAAAAAAAAACAGCAGAAATATATGTATTAAATATAATGAAACATATCTGGCCAAAGATTGATAATTTAAATAGTATCTTAATAAAATCTTATTATTGTTACGGTGCATCACACTGAACAACCACCTCACTCCGTTACCATGAATTAATGTCTTTTAAAGAATTAAACTAAATATTTGCGCTTTTCTTGAGAAACAGCACTTTTTGGTATTTTTTTTTCCCAAACCTTTAATAACTGTTTTTATATTTTTCCTCACTCTGTTACTTTGTCAATTGTAATACGTTCAAGTTCAAGAAGTTTATTGCCATTTGGGCATAACACATAGGAACTTTTGTGCGGTCGCTCCCAGGATCCAATAAAACAAAGGCACAAGACAACCATAAAATTCTATAAAAAACAAGCAAAAAACTATGCGCATACAGAAAATATATAACATAAAACCTTATATAAAAACACCCTATGAGAGCTGTTTAAAAACCCAGGAGACAATAAAAACAATAAATAGAAGAATACAGTGAAATAGAATAAATAAAACAGAATAAGATACAATACACTGCAAGAAGAAAGAGATGTTGTTTTTTTTTTTTTTTCCACACATCCTTGTACACACACACACACACACACTATATACATATATATTGCACTTGCTCTTTTTATGTGATACTGCCAACAGCCTATAACTGTGGCCGGAGAAGAATCTGTTAAATTGTTTTTATGAAATCTTTGGTTATTATTCCTTAATGGCATGTTGGAGTACTTGCTTAGACCTACAATTTGAGTTATTATGGATGCTGCTATATTCATATTTACAGACAGATATGGACTGATTAGTATTGCTGCGCAGTGCTTTCTCTCTGCCCATTTGTCAGCACATGTGTACTTGTATGTGCAAGTTGTCGTGTGCCGCTCACCTTCCATCTGACAGACCCGTAGCCATGAGTTACTGCTCATCATGCAGGATGTAATAGGACGATAAACGCACCTGCCGACCAATGCTCTGCAGTTCCTCAGGGTGATTTACCAGTTGGTTCACTGGCCACAGTGTTACACATTGATTCACATTATTGGAGTGTATTTTCATTCATGTTGTGGGCATATATACATCCCATACTCCATGTCACTATAAAAGTCTGAAACTAATAAGAGACAGGATTTTGTAAAATATTTATGGGCCCGTTTCAATATTTTTCCTGTATTTTTTGTTACTGAAATGTAGCTACAGGGCAGTGATAAAATAAGTGATGACATAAACATTTTGTACCCCCAGCTTCTGCGCTTTTACAAATCAAAGTGCAAAATCCCCTTGCTTTGCCAAACAGCTGTAACAGGAAGCAGATGTATAGAAATGATGAAGTGACTACAGTAGTATTAAGTGCAACACATAATAATAATAATAATAATAATAATAATAAAAATTCTAAAATGCAACAAACATCATTAAATAATAAAAAAAACACACACACAACCTGCTGTACTTTTTCTTCATATATTATCCTAATATGACTTAAAAGTTCAAACAATGACAGAACACACAAGAATTCACACAAAAAATAACACTTTATTCTTCATTTTCTCAATTACTTGTGTCTATATTAATGATTTGAAAATGACTCCAAATCCCTAATGGTCTCGGTGAAAGATCTGAAGATCCTCTTAAGTCTTTATGTGTCATTTTTTTCTCTTCATGCTAAAGAAAACGTCTCCCAGAGGACAACTACTTACATCCTTCCTCTCTTATTTTTACAGTGAGGAGGTGGTGACAGCACAGAGAAACCTTTTTTTTTTTTTTTTTTTTTTTTTTTCACTGTGTCAGGCGCTGGAAAATAAGAAATATTTACTTGGACACTTGCTAAAAATAAATAAGGTGATTACTGGACATGGGTCCTGTGGGTTTCTATCCTGGCTTATGGCTTGTTGTCTGTTGGGAAGTGCATTAGTCTTATCTCCTTCTTCATATCTCTGCATTAGTCATATCTCCTTTGGTGCTTTTATATAACCCTCCTCAGACGACCAGGCTGTCCCCATAGTAATCCAGTTTGTTGGTTTGCTGTTAATATCGCTGCCACGAGCATGTTGTAGCATCTGCGTTACTACATTACTCAAAATCTCTTTAACACTGCTCCATGCATTATTAAACACTCGACGGTGGTCTTTTTGCCTCTGCACTATGTGGACCTGACCTGCTAGAGATTAGCCGCTAAACTGTATGTTGATTTTAAACATTGTATAATGTCTAAAGCTTTGTGGCAGAATCTAAGTGGGAAGAAAAATGCAATCTCTTTCTAACCCAGGCAAATCAAATTTCTGCTGTAATTCATCAGTGTTACTTTACACAGAGCTGAAATGTTGTAATTAGAACAGGGTTAATGCTGTTCTAAAGTTGAAATTGGCACTAAGTGTTCAGATAATTTACTTTTGTTGTAGTTTGTGCATTTGAATCATTATGGATTTAGCCTAGACTTAAACTGTGGATTAAATCAGATTCATTTTAATTCAATGATGACATTCAGTGATGCTAGCGGTAATGACAACACACGGAAAAAAAAAAAAGACGTTAATGCCTCGTGTATTGGACTCAGTAGGTCATTGTTCTGCTAAGACGACTTTAACACCATGTGAATGCCAGCGTTAGCTTCAGCAACTTGTGGAAGTACGAGAGACCGTTATTTAGATGTTTTGTTCTTCATTATTAAAACTTACATGGAAAATATAATTATCCTCAGAAATGGCTTCTGAAAGAAAAATGTATTCTGAAGAACAGAAGCAGGTCATCTTCACATCAAATCGTTGCTGGGTTTCTGTTTGAAAAATAGAGGCTGTGACAGCTCCGAAAGGATTTTCAAGTGATGCTGCTTTGGCTGTTTTTCTCTTTTCCAAGTAGGTGAAGAACATTTTATCAAAGACCAGCCTCACTTGGATATACTGTCTGGAGAATACTCATGTTGTTTCAGTGCTTGGCAGAACCGTGACAGTGCATGAAATTCATGAAAGTGCAAATGCACTATGAATATTTTGTTCCCCTACAGGGGGGACATATGTCCACTGTGGGTCTAGTTTTGAACATGAAGGTTTTAGTCATTGAAATAAGTTAGAATAACGTAAAACTATATTAGTTACAGTACACGGACACATTTCCCACATGCTATTTTTCATCAGTTAGTAGTTTGTTAACCAGTTGGGAACCCGACCACCTAAAGGTGTGAGTCTCTCTGAGCCAAACAGGCCCACTGTAGATGATTTTCCAATATGCCTCAGTCCAGGGCTTTTCTACAGCACCCATGGTGCTTTTAAACATGACGAGAGTACCGATGCGTTCATTACACCTATCATAGTCTGAGTCCCTGGATACGACAGGAAAGAGAACATGGGTCGTGGACTGGATTGTTCTGAAATTCACACTTTTTAAAGCCAAAGCCATGTTCTAAGTACCTTAATGTCATGAATTATTAACAGCAGACAACACACAAAAGAAAACTGGTCAGCATTGACAATGAGAGAGAGAGAGAGAACCGACTGTCTTCAATCAAAGCCCCTCAGTGAAAGTATGGTTGTTGTAACACCACATTATGTAATAACAGTGCAACATGTAATCAATTTTCACCTCATTATGTGATAATATTGTGCTGCACTTTGTAATAAAATCCATGTTCTAATAAACTTTGCCACATTTTGTCACTTTGTCACTTATTAGATTTTGTTACACTTATTAAAAAATGCGGGAGTAGTACTTTTTTTTTAAGACATTACTGCATTATGTTATACACCATCAAAATGAATGCCTTAATTGAAAAAAAAAAAAAAGAAAACAAAAAAAACATCATACCAGCAGAACAACAGTAAGCATTCCAGCTTAATTAAAAAAAAAAAAAAAAAAAAAAGGTTTCATTTGTTAAACCTAAATCGAATGTATAATGTATTAATTATAATGGAGAATGTGTTTGCAAGTTAAAGGCAAAAGCTGTGCTAATTAAGTATTACTGACAAGACACTGGTGCACTGAAATTTGGAAAAACACAATATGATTTATTACAAAATGCAGCAAAGTTTACGGCAATTTGTGTTCAAGAATTCTATTACAAAATGTCATTATATAATGCAGTTGTTTTTAAGAATATCAGCTAATATTCTCCAATATTAGCAACATATATCTCAGCCGTTTCCACACACTAAATGAATAATCTTTTCCAGATTAAATTGGATGTTTTGTATCGAGGAGAATATCAGTGAGCATATATAGAAATAGTAAAACCACATCATGACACAGTCTGAAAACATGCTGTAGGTGTTGCAGTATCAGAACATTCAAAACAAACCTGAAAATGACATTCCCAGTCCTCAGCCAATCAGCTGCTGGTTGGTCACAGGGGGATCATGGCATGTTCCGTTTCAAAGGATTGTGACACAAATTAAGCTGTGACTGTGACTTGAAGACCTGAGGACGCCAGAGGCCAAGTGTGTTGTTTACTGTTAAAGTAGAGTCAAAGTGTGGTGGTTTATTTAGATTTTCAGTCAAAAGACTCCATTTGCATGTGGCGGCAGCTATAGCCAGGCCTTGTATATCACACAGATAATCCTCTGCGCCCTGAGTGGACAGCCTTGGCACCTGTTCTGCTTGGATGAGAAATTACACTAAAAGCTGCCCTGCAGAAACAAGTCTGCATTTTTTTGAGCACTGATTTCTTTGCCATTTAGAATGATTTCAAAGGCGGAATTTCTTCAGGTTCTGTTGGAAACCGTGGAGCATTTGGGAAAGTAATGCATTTTCCTCTTGCTGGTTTCATTTTAGATTTTTTTTTTTTTTTTCCCGCAAACAAACCCATCCAATTTGTTCAGAATGAACAAGATCACTTCTTCCAAAAGCTTTTTGAAGAGCAATTGCTTGAGAACAATTGCTCCGTTCAGATCTACCCAAACAAACTGCAACAATAAAACAAAACAGAGACAGGTTCAACCGCACAGAATAATCTAGACACAGACATTTAGGACGAGACCTTATGAATAATGGACCATTCAAGCAAACTTTGCAAACTGTGGGTGAGAGCATGACTGTAGTCTCACCCTCAAATCCCATGACTTTTGCTTTTTAACAGTAAAATGATGCACTCTGATGCAAACAACCTTGAATTCATGGCTTACATCAAAGCGGTGCTTCAGACTTTTGTAGTTAAAAGAGTCTGGATAAGAGTGGCATTGATTTCCCAAAAGCCAAATATTGTTATAACTGCCTGGACGCTCACCTACAGGCCTCCACAGATCAAAAAGTCTCACCAAAGAGGTGCTAAAAACAGACATCTGTATCATAGCAGGTATCGTACTCTGAACTTGTCTGTACTCCTGTCTTTATTTAGTCCTGACGTTTTGGCTTTTATATTTATGGTTTTGTCAAAAGTAACATTCAGACTCTATTAAGCTCTCCTGTAGAACTTAAGAAGCAACAAGAGCATGAACAGTGCAGTATTATCTGCAGTGCATTATTTATCCTGTGCCATCACAGACTACGCGTGTGGACTCAGAGTGGTTTAAAAGCTGGGTGGGGCTGTCAGGTCCACCAAGGCCAGACATATCATACTGGTTTAGCAGGGACTTTTAGATGTCAAAGCTAAAACGCCTGCTGTGATAGTTGCAAAAAGGAAATAAATTGTATGCCCAGTGACCCAAACTCTTGGCTCCACTTGTGTTCTTTGTCTTGATGCAGAATCTGAAAATAAGACACTTTTCTTTCTTTATACACTGTAGCAGGAGAGAAAAAACATACACATAAAACAAGTAGCCTGCAGAAAACATGACTCTAAACCCCATTAAGACCCAAACAGCCCCCCAAACAATCCACTGATCTAAACTGTTGTTTTTGTTCATTTCATTCTGCAGTAACGAGGCACTGGTCCTGGCGACTCGTCAGTACGACTGGATCTGTATTCCCATGTTTGTCTGTGTTTTAATGTTTATCTTCATCAGTTGGAACTGGAATACCATCTCTGCTCTGAAATATGTGCAATGATAACTAGAATGGCACTCAGACCTCCGCCAAGTGCAACATCTCCCCCCAACATCATAAATATTAGTCCCTCATTTATTTGGACAGCATTTTAAGATTATTACGTCCATGGACTATATGAGAAAATATGAGTCGTCATCTGGTGGACATTTGTTATTATTACCACAGCAACGCCAGAATTTTTTAAAATTCCTGGATCCAGACAGTGATCCGGATCACCTCCTAAATTAAATCATCTGTTCCTTGTCTTAGAGCGAACATTTCCTGAAAATTGCATTAGGTTTGGTCAATAATTAACCGAGATACTGAGAAACAAAATTTTTGGCCCCATTGACCCCAATGTTAACAAAAATTTCAAAGTGATCCAGAATCCAGGATTTCTTCCGGATCATGCCCAAAAGTTAATGGGTTCTTCCCAGCCCCACACTCTACCCCTCCACCAAATTTGATGGAAAATCGGGTCAGTAGTTTTTGCGTAATCCTGCTAACAAACAAACAAACAAACCAACAGACGTGGGTGAAAACATAACCTCTTTGACGGAGGTAATAAAGCTATTGATTCATTCAAATAATTGATGTAAAATGCAGTTTATCATCTTTTCATGGTCATCAGATATATGACCCATTTGGACGTTCAGGGGCTCCGTAGTTACTGTGGAAACTCTGTCATCTTCTACAGCATTGATTCACCAGTAAAACCCATGGAGTTGGATCAATGGCAGTGGATGAAGACACTTTTTATGTTAATTTATTGATATAATTACTGAAAAAGTCCCTTTTTTTTGTCAGTTTTCTCCATTTCTGATATAACCTACAATTGTAATTTGAGTTTTTAATGAACATCTACATGATCAGTGAATTAAATGTAGGAAAATAACAGATTGTTACTGAAAAAACACAAGTTGATATTACAATAAATGGTGATAATTATAAATCACTTAAGAAAAAATCATTTGGGATTGACTTATGGGTTAAATATAACAACAGATATTTGATGATGGTCAATTTAACCCAAACTGTTTAATGCACTTAATATGTTTAAGCTACTCAGAACGTGTTTTTAATATTTTATTTTATCCATGGGCCTGCAAGCAAATTAAGCAAAGTGCCCTGTTAGTGCAGGTCCCAATATGTTTAATTGACCATGCTTCCCAGGATGAATCTAAGCTACTGAATTTATGACTTGTGGAAGTTTAATTAAGCAACAAGCCTAGGAGCTCAGAGGCATTATTAAACCAAACATGAAGCAGAGCAAAATCGTCTAAAGTCGCTGTTTAATAAGCATGCTGTTAAGTTTATAGCAAGTGTGTAAAAAAAGCAGAGACGACTTTTATTTATTACACACACACTGATCGGCATCAGTTTTTACAACTTCTGAGATAAAGCTGTGTTGTAAATGATCATTAGGCCCCGAGGTGTTTTTTTTTTTTTTTTTTCCCTGTAAATCTACTTCAGTATTTAGACTCAGACTTAGACATGATTTATATGTCAATCCAGATTTTACATCAAAAAATGAAATTTTCATGCAGCCATCTCAGCAGGAAGTAGCAATAAATACAAACAGGTACTATATATACAGCATAAGATAGAATACCTATGCATTTATAAACAATAGGATATAGAAGAAAAATATGAGTAAGTATTAAAAAAAAAAGGTGGTTTTCTGATAAATTCAGTCTGAATAAGGTTGTCTCGCACATTTTTCTTCCTTGTTCATTATTTTTGAACATCTGACCTCTCTGTCCAGTACAACACAAATGGTAAAACAGTCCTGATCCCCCCCCCCCCCCACCACCCTCCTGTTTTTAAGCCCCTGTGTCGACGCTTCTAAAAATTTTAGATGGATGCACACGGTAACTCCCCCTAGCTTCTTCTATTTTTGCTTTTATCCATGCCCTTGTGCTTCAAACCCTTCCCTGCCTTCTTCACCATGGGGAGTCTAAGATGTCTTCCATTTATTATTTATTTCCTTCCCTTTGTCCAGCTGCTGTCTGCTGTCACACACACACACGACTAAACACAAGGTTGTATTCATCGCTTTCCTTTCTGTGTCCCCGTGAGTTTAGTTTTAGTAGAAAAAAAAACAAAAAACAAATCAGACATCCACATGTTTGAAGAAGGGGTTTGATATTATCTTTAAATAACATGAGAGAAAGTGATATGCAAATATAAATAAACTACAAATTATTACACACACACACACAACAACAACAACAACATGGCAGCCACAGAATTTTACACTGGCTTCATTCATATAATGAATCTGAACAATTTCCAGTTTCTTCTTCTGCTCAGTAAACAAATGTTCCTGAATAGAACTGATCAAAAATGACTTTCAGAAGAAGAAAATACTTTGAGTTTTTATTTTACCCACATACTTTATATCAGTAGTGGATGGTGGAACAGTGGCGTCATCCGTTGGTTTCTGAAATAGTTTTGAAGCTCCACTTCTGTTTTTTTTTGTTCTTTTTGGTTTTCTTCAGCTGTCTCCGTTTTCTTCTTAAGAAGGATTATGAAATTATTTCCCTCACATTACTTCTATTCCCCGTTTCCCAAAGTGATGTTGGTAAAATGTTAGGAGAATCTTTTATGAACAGGAAGGAAGCCTCTCCTTAAAAATCTGTCAAAGTCTGGATGTTTGAGGAGTCAAGTGAGACATAAAGAGTCAAAGGCTCATCCCTTCCTTCCAGTTGTGCCTCGCAGAACCTTATTTCAGAAAGTAAAAATAAAAAAAAACTGTAGTCGGTGGCAAAGAGGCAAGTCATTTATTGATCCAGTTTTACAAACAATCTCTATCTGTGTTTAAATCATGCATTAACTGTCATCAAAAAGGTGTAGTTCGAGGTAAAAATATAAAAATAAACCAATAAAAACAGCTACATAACTTAAAAGTAGTGGAGGTGACATGACTGTCTCTCCATGATCTGTCACTGAAAACGGTTCTTCTGCAGCCTTGTAGTGATTTCTGTCTGTTTTCATACATTTTTGCCTTGCTCTTGCCAAACAATGTGAAATATGTCAAGGCAACACCTTTTTTAGCGCTGGAGATGTGTATTACATGAGACAGGAGATGCAATCCATCGAACCCGTTCACATAAAACTTTATTACCTCCGCCAAGGAGGTTGTGTTTTTGCCGGCGTATGTTTGTTTGTGTGCAACATAACTCAAAGTTATGGATTTTGATGAAATTTTCAGGATTTTTTGGCAATGGCACAAGGAAGAAATGATTAACTTTTGGGGGTGATCCAGAAGAAACCCTGGATTCTGGATCACTTTGAAATTTTCGTTAACATTGGGGTC
>JAPSES010024901.1:0-13157 GCA_029822895.1 Maxillicosta whitleyi
AGCAGAATATTGTTAAAATTACACTTATTTTTTCAGTTTGTCCATATTATTCACATTGTTTTAAAGCATAGTTTGTACAGGTAAACGTTTTCAGAACGTAATTTTACTTTTTTCACTCTAAAACACAGAAAAGTTTGGAGTTGACATTATTTATATATTATTATTATTATTTTTTTTAGCGATCTGGCCCACTTCAGATCAAACGTGGCTGAATGGGGCCCCTGAACTAAAATGATCAGTAAATTAAATGTAGGAAAACACAACATACAGAGGATTATGTCATAATAAATTGTGACAAGGCACTTAAGAAAAGATATATATAGAGGAAAAAATGTTTTGGAATGGCCATACAAGTAACACTGGGTCTTAATGGGTTATCTTTAATATATATACAGGACACAATACTGTACGGATAATTGAGGACAACTAAGGAACTTTATCAAGGTAAACATGTCAGTGACAGCACCAGTTACTCTAATATTAACTTATGTGATGTGGTGTTCATTAAAATAAAATAAAAATTCAAGGCAGACATCACAATGACATTTCCTCTAAAAATGAGACATAATAAATGACAGGTACCTTCTGGAATGTTTACTTACCAAAAAACAGACTGGCACTATCTAAAAGTTTTCTTTCAGTTGAAAACAGGTGAGTTCAGACTGCAGCTGTTTCACTTTGGTCTCTGTGTGATTTCATAATCAATTACTGCGTCTTTGTTTTCAGTCTGCAGTTCCCAAAATCACCTGCCAATCAAACAGTATGAGTTCCTTTGTGACATCCTTCATCTTATAGTTTATAACAAACCATGGTTGATTTTCTGAAGGTGTCTCTGCATCTATTTATTCTGAATAACCTGCCGTGTCGCTGTCACAACGGTACAACCAACCATGTGTGTGTGCCTTCATGAAGCTGTGGGTAAATGAACGGGAGTCTACTCACCATCCTCCTCTGTCTGTTTCACAATCTCCTCACTCTCTTTGCTGCCCTCAGGGTTGGCCAGAACCAGTCTGAGCCGAACGGTAACGAAGGGCCTGAGACCCCTCAGTGTGTAATGTGATGACGTCTGGATCAACTCCTCTGCTGTAAACTCCTGCTGGTTGAACACATACAGGTACTGGACCTAAAAGCAGATGAAGGAACGAGCCATAAAACAGTAGAACTAAAGAAATAAAAGTGTGAATAGATATAGAAAACAATAATTATAGTATAAACACTGATCTAATGAGATGTGTTGGTACATAATGGGCCAGATCTACTTTTGGCGCTTTTCCACTACATGGTACCGGCTCTACTCTACTTGACTCGACACGGCTCTTTTGCTTACGAAAAAGGACCCTGGAACCTGGGACCCGATACTAGTTTTTTAGTACCGCCTCAGTCGAGGTTCCAAAATCCCGGAGCGGATACCAAAACGTGACGTCACGACACTGCAGACACTGATTAGTCAGACAGTTTTCTCTGTGACCCGCGATTTACAAAAATCCGACGCGGAAGTAAGACAGTGAATAGCGAAACATGAATCCACATGATGACAGAACAAAACTACACCATAGACGGTCACGTAGATTCAGTCTTTGGTGGTGGACAGAAAACTCCAGACGAAAAAATAAGCAACGAGCGAGTTTTCGGCAACTCTGAGCAGACGACACAGAAGTAACGCACCGTGTAGTGTATCGAACTGAGACGAGCTGGTCCCATGTAAGTGGAAAAGCATACCGAGTAGAGTTGAGTAGAGTGGAACCGGTACCATGTAGTGGAAAAGCGCCATTAGAGTGGTCAAAAGCTCAAATCAAAGCTCTGTGTGTTTCAAAAAATAATAACATCCCTACATCACTTACTGATAAATAATGCCACCTGCAATGAAATTAAAAGTTATTCATAAGTTTAGATGAACACTCATCTATTAGGTCATGAAATAAAGCAGGACTTTGAAACTAAATAACAGGCAGACGATGCAGTTGTAACACGTTCTATTTAACCACCGTCTGTTTTAAGTGACAACTCCGTGGTGATGATATCTCATTTATTAAATGGCCGTGTCTTCGGTTCCTACCTGTCACAACTTGAGAGATGAGGAGAGCGGATAAACTCAAGAAAAGAGACAATTAAAAAGCTCACTTAGTTCTGGGCTCCTTTGCATCTTATTTTGTGTTCTGCGTTGGACCTTTTAAGTCATCGTAGACAGACACCAACTTCTATATAGAGTAGCCACAGAACTACAAATTCACTAGATTTTCATTGTGTTTCTTCACTAAATCTTTACATTACTAGTCATGTTATTGTATGTATGTGTGTATTTATTTATTTTTTGTCTCATTTCCTTTATGCAAGTTTTAACTGCATCGCCCTCAGTTGTAAATAGTCATAACATACAGTGGCATCTGGATGGATGAAGCATCTTTTGCTGTTGTTTGTTTCCTGTCAGATTAACCAAGAAGCTTGAGGAGAGAAGAGAGCAAAGGAAGAAAGGAGAAGAGGAGGTAAGGACACCAGCCCATTTTACAGACTACTGTACTGGCTCAGATTGAGGCTGGGACCATTTTTTAGCTTCTTTGCGGTCCGCTTCAACAAAAGCACAAGCTGGTGGCAAGTTAATTATTATTACTCACTCTCACGTTGGTGCTGTGTGTTTTGTCTGTGATCAGAATGAGATCAGGAAGGAAGTAGAGCGGCGGAAGATGGGAAAGGATATGCTAGACTTCAAGAGGAAACAAGAAGAAGAGAAGACTAAGAGACTTCTGGAGGAGAGGAACAAAGAGAAGGCTGAGGAAAAGGCTGCCAGAGAGAGAGTCAAGCAGCAGATTGCCTTGGTAATGCTGTTGCTAGTTTACCTATAAGACAGTAATCACACTCACATTCCAAAAAATAAGGCTTGATAGAACAGGATGCATACCATAACTTTTCTATTAAAAAAAATTGTGTGTTTGTGTGGAACTTTTTGTTGTCTTACAGGATCGAGCTGACAGAGCAGCTCGCTACGCCAAAACCCAGGAGGAGGAGAAGGCCGCTAAACAGGCCTTGTTGCAGGCTAGACAGGCAGAGCAGGAGGCCAGGAAGGAGGCCACAGTCCGGGAGAGGAGGTGAACTGCACATGAACACCAATGTATTTTATGTCCACAAGTGTTCAGCTACCAGCATTACAGCAATACATTGTCATTTATTGTCCAAAATAATAGCCAAAATCTGTACTGTACATATTATGTAGCGTTTTTTTTTTTTTTTCTTCAAGTCATTTTTGTAAAAACTCTTAACAGTCAGAGGACCTCTGTAAGGTTTTTTTGGACTTGTAAAGTACAACACTATCTGATAAGATTTAACGTCACCAAAAAGATCATTTTGTAAAAGTGGCAGTTTGAGGTGTTATGATAGGCCAGGTCCATTTACAGCAGCTCTGCAGTCTGTCATGTAGCCTAACCATTGAACACACACAGTATGTTTAACTACACGCACAGTATAGTGTTCATTTAATCAATAATGGTTTGCACCACATCAAGATTCTAGTTCAGGGGTCTCCAATCTTGGTCCTCGAGGGCCAGTATCCTGCATGTTTTAGATATTTCCCTCTGTCAGCCCACCTGACGGTCATTATCAGGCTTCTGCAGAACTTGACGATAGGTTTATCATTTGAATCAGGTGTGTTGGAAGAGGGAAATGGGGAGGGAAACATGCAGGATACTGGCACTGGAGGACCAAGATTGGTGACCCCTGTTCTAGCTAGTTTAACACAGATTTATTTGCCAACAAAGACGGATGAATTTATTATGAAGTATTTCTTTTACTTCTAGTTGGTTTATTGTGTAGCATATTGAAACACAGTAAGAATGAAAAAAACAACCACAAATAATACTGATGACAGACATGTGTTTTTTACTTAAACTGTGCTAAACTGGCTAACATTAGTTAGCTTCTTGCCTTGTGATAAACTCACTGATTTCACTGATTGGATTAACACTATATTCTGAATGTAGCTCTCAAATGCATATTTTAGTCATTTCTTTTTACTTCTTTATGATATTTCTATTAATAATTATTATATCATAAATTAGTTGCCATTTCCTTTTGAACATCAGATCAAGTGCATCATAGAGCAGAAGAATTAGACCTTAAACCCGTATGAAAACATATTGAATTTTTGCCTTTTTCTGTCTATGTATGTTATGTGAGCAGCACCATAGCGAGGATACAGTTCCGCCTCCCAAATGGCTCATCCTTCACCAATCAGTTTCCCTCACAGAGCAGACTGCAAGAGGCTCGGGAGTTTGCTGTTCAGGTCAGCCTCATCACTGCATGTTAACAAACACACGGACATAAAGATTTCCATTTATTTACTCAGAAACATTTTTGTAGAAAAGCAACATGTGGCTGATTCAGGTCTTGAATGTGAGCAAGTGACCTGCTTAAGTCATTTAAACAGCTGAGAAGATTGTTTGTGACGAGTAATGAGCAAAAACAACTTTTGTTCCCTATTCATGACAATATAGCGAATGGTAATGTTATTTCATCGTTTATTTTTAAGGAGTGAATATTAATTTGATTGAAATGATTTTCATAAGGATTCAGCTTTTTAAAGTAAAGTAATTTTCTTTGTGCATATTTAAGAATGCTTCCCTTATCACACCACTAATAGCGACTGGGTAGCTCAGTGGTTAACGCCACTGACTTTGGTGTGGAAGGTAGCCGATTCAAGACCCAGGTGATCCCTTGGGAAAGGTCCTTAACGCTATACATCCCAAGGGGGCGCAAGTCCCATTATTCTGGTTCAAGCCCACTTGTGTCAGGAAGGGCATCCGATGTAAAAACCTGTGCCAAATCATCAATGCGAAGGTGATTCACTGTGGCGACCCCGAAAAGGAAAGAGCAGAACCCTTATCACACCACTGATGAGTTTCTTGTGTCGGTCGTCTTTTAGGAAGTAGGAAACCGCTATGGTAACTTCTCCTTGGCGACTATGTTCCCTCGGCGGGAATTCACCAGCGAAGACCTGAACAAGACTCTGCTGGAGCTGGAATTGGCTCCAAGTGCTTCCATTGTGCTCCTGCCTGTAAGTAGACCAGTCAACAGTCCAAACATTGTACTACTGTGTACTACACTGTGATCGTGTTCTGGTGACGGCTTTAACATTTGTGTGATTTCTACTGTTGTCAGCAGTCAGCCAGGCCCTCAAACACAGTGGTCCAGTCCTCTGGGAGTGGTATCTGGGCTGTTTTAGGGACACTCCTCTACCCTCTGCTCGCTGTGTGGAGATTCCTCAGCTCCTTCCTGTTTACGACTCCGCCCCCTCCTGGAGCAGCAAGCAGAGGCGCTGCACAGCAATCCAACTCTCATACCAACTCAATATCATCTTCTGATAAACCAAAGAGGTGAGGCACTGCTACACTTCTGTTTCACATGGAGCTCTTCTCCACAGCCACAGCTTGTAACTGTTTTTTTTTTTTTGGAAGTTCTTGTGTGTCCAATGTTGCCCTCTTGTGTCCCCTCAGAGAAAGTCTCTCCAGGCACACACTGGAAAAGCGGCCCAAGGACTTCAAGAAAGATGGTAAAATTTGCAGGCTCCGGACTCAGGAGGACAGCGAGGATGAGAACAACACCTGGAATGGCAATTCCACACAGCAGATGTAGCGCTTCAACATCACCAGTACCCTCCAGTCACTCTCCATCTCTGGTGTGAAGTGGTTCAGTTGGGACAGTTGATGGGTTCTGCTGCACTAAGGGCTGACCCTTTTTGTTTTACTTTCTCTAACTGTGTTCCAGGTCTACGGTCCTGCACTGCGCCTGCATGAGTAGATAAATAATAATCAACAGAACTTCCTTTGAGCTTAAGCTGAGTGTTTTTGTGTTGATTATCACATGATTCTGTCTCTTAACCAGGCACAGATTACACTTTAATTATCTTGACAGATGGCAAGAAGCTACCAGTCATGGTTGGTTGTAAAGTCCTCTTTTTTTTCTGCTTATAACTGATGATTCTGAACTAGAACAGACTGGGGGTAAACGGTTGATATGAGGATCTGGAAATCTGAGCCTGACATAATGATATGTTAGAGGCTGCTGCATTTTGGAATTATTATAACATTGAAACTTTATTGGCTGACCCCAGTGATTCATATGGATTCTTATGATTAAATAAAACAGTGGAATGAAAACATTTGTGTTGTAGATGTATAAAATAGTTCATGGAACAGTTTGCACAGCTGGCGGCAGATGACTGTACATCTATAGCTGTTCTACTCAAGATGTGAACCACACACCTTGACAGTTAGTGTTTATACTACTAAGTGCTCCTCTTTAACAATGAAAATTAAAGCAATCTGTTTTTCAAAAAAACCCTGTTGATTTGTGTCTTTGATATGGGGTTCTGTATGTAGACTATGAAGGAGGTGGAAGGGGCCATGAATGACCACTGGGTGAGGCTGAGTCAATGTGAAGAGAAATGGACAAGCTAAGGCTCAACATTGGCTTACTGACATAAAATGATTTACTGAAAACATTTGCGTAACAAGATCCTTTGGTGGTCTGGCTGGTGTAACTTATTAACCACACTACAGTTCAGGTGTTTATTTAGCTTCATAATTGTTGAAAAATTCACTTTAGCCGAGGTCATAATTATGAAGAACCCCCCTAATGAGGAGGAGAAGGGGGGGGGTTGCACTTGGCGGAGGTCTGCGCTCTACTGAGTGCCATTCTAGTATTAATAATGGTTTGATAGCTTCTCCATCACGTCCTAAAGATTCTTGGTGCAGTTCAGGTTTGGACTCTGGTGGACAATCCTCCACTAGTTGAGCCTCATGAATACTGGGATTGTCATTATGTAATCTGCCCGTGCCATCAGAGAACAAAAAAATTCACAGATTTTGAAAATTGGTCATTCAGTAAACTGGGGGAGTCAGCTGACCTTATTTCATGGACACATAATGTTGGTCTGCCTAGACCTGTCAAACTGAAACAACCCAAGACCATCACACTGCACCCACAGGCTTGTACTGTTAACACTAGGTATGATGGGTAATCATCTCATCCACTCCTCCTCTCACCTCCATCTTGGAACAGGGTCAGCCTGGACTCAGACTCTTTTATAGTTTAATATTTCAGTAGAAGGTAAAATGTATGAATTGTTCTGTGTTGTCCTCCATGCAGCAGAGGGCAGTGTCTGTAAACAAATAGCACGCGAGCGACGCTTCCTCCGCCCCCAGCCCTTGACGCAATACACGCTGGCCAATCAGAGCGCAACCTGCCGCCTCTCCCCGGAAGTAAAGGAAGAAATAGCAAGACTGAAAAGCAAGTTCCCTCTTCAAGTGCAGCCACTTAAGCACACGAAATAGGTGAAAAGTAACAATGTCCCTGACGGTTCTGACACATGCTTGCAGGTATGTAGCAGAATGACAGCGGGTTTTTACTCACGGCCCTTATCAATGAAGCTGGTATTTTCACTCTGCTCGACGTATCTGCTGCTAGGTGACTTTTGTGTTGTTAAAAAAAATGACAAACATGGCGTGAACAGGTTTGTATTGACAGAGGTTCTATCACAACCTGATGTTGAATTGTTCGTATTTACACACTGATATATGACACTGTTTTGAAAGCATGTCATTGGTCAATCTCCCCCGTATTTGTGCCGATTGCGTCCAGAAAGAAATGTCTGTTATTTGTATTTGTAATAATAAACAAAAGCTGCTGATTGTTTACTTCTTACTTTTATCAATTTTAAAATGTAATTTGTATTGTATGCGTTTCTGTTTCTTAGCTCATAATGCTCTTATTTTCTGCAGAACATTTTTCGATATTTCTGATATTTTATACTCAGTAATAAGTTCAACTCTCATAAGACTAAAGCATGGTAAACATAATCATTAGATGTTGATGTAACTAACAAACAAATACATTAGAAATAGTCACTTGTTACTGCCTTCCAAGCACATTAAAAAGGTTATTACATTTCCAGTATGAACAGGAACAATTATAATGACAACAAAGAAAGAAATACTTGGTCCATACACCATATTTACCCTATTGTAATACACTAATACCGTCCCTCTGTTCTGGCTCTTTACTATAGGCTACGGACCTTGTACAGATTGCAGCGAATCCAGGGTCACATGGTGAGTAAAGTCTTCTGATTGTGTGCATTGTGTAAGATGATTGCATCTCTTACAAAGCTGCACTTAAGCTACTATAATTTCCACTAGCAATTGTGAAAACATGACTGTACTAATGTCCATCATGTTGCTGTTGTTTAATAAGCCTCAGAAGTAGAAGATGTACAACAATTAAAACCTTCTTATGCAACATATTGTATCCTTTCATAGCATATTTATATTATTACAGTTTTGGCTAGGTGCTACTGCTTGCCTAAATGAATGATCTTTGTAAAAGAAGTGAAACAGAGTCAAGCCATGGAAAAACTGTGCCTTTCTGCAATCAGTAAGTTAATATGTAAACTGAAATCTTAACAGTAGAAAGCTACAACATTGTGCCTATTGTTTCAACAGTCACAAGTTATGTATTTTTACTTACTGGAAGAGGAAAACTGGATAAAAAATTACTATTCTTTACATTTTGTAATTCTTATGATCAGTTGCCACAAGCATTTATTGCATCCTAACAAGTACATGCAGAGATTTGTCATATACGTTTTTTGGCTGAGATGTTATGCTTGCAATGTTTAGGGTTTCCTATGGACTTTAAAAATTTAAGACTAATATATGAAACAAACAAACCTGTGCCAAATCAACATGTGAAGGTGATTCGCTGTGGCAACCCCGAAAGGGAAAAACTGAGTCATCATCATCATATGAAACAAACAAACAAAATAAGGTTGTTATTAATTTAAATTTGGCATATTTGATATTCCTTAAATATGCAAAGCCCATTACTGAATTATTGGACTAAGCTGTGAAATCAAAATAAACCACTGCTACATCTCCATTGAACTCAGAGCAGAAGAAAAATTATGGAATGAGAAGTGATTAACAGAGTGGCAATTCTATTTTATGGTAAACTATATGAAAATAATAATAAAATATGTTATTTGTAACTTTCACTAACTGATTTGGCAATCATGAAATAATTGTGAAGGATGTAAACACCCATATCAAGTTGCATACCTTATTAACACATTCAGTGTGCAGTCCTATTATGTAAAATCAAATCAGAAAACCACAACCTTGACTGTTAATAATAATAATATTAATAATAATAAGTACTTTATTAATCCCAAAAATGGGAAATTGACATTCCAGTTACAATCAAGATCAAGAATAAACCTTAAAAACAGACAAAACATGGGAATACAGATACAGTTGAACTGACCAGTTGCCAGCTTAGCCACTGTTAATAATAGTTTATATTTCCTTTGTTTTCTACTGATTTTATTGTTTTCACACCAGGCTTTATCCTAAATTTGTCACCAAAAACATAAACTTTTGTTTCCTGTTATTGTCTTCCACTCATGCTTGACTACATCATTTCTGTTTTCTATGATTCTAAATGTTTTTACACATGTGCTGATGAAAAATAACCAAATAAATGATTAACCTGTATAGATGCAGGAAGACATTGGAGTATTGGGGAGAAATCCAGGTGTGTTAATCTGATAAAACATATCAGATTATCCTGTTTACATGATCAGTAATAATCTGATAAATTCAGAAATCAGGTAGTGATCAGAGTATTGGTGTGCATGTAAATGGGTTCAGTGTTAATGTCCTCTTTGATGTATTCCTGTCTGTGTTCTGGAACAGATGTCCAGTCAAGTGGAGCCAGACATTCTTTTGGACAAAGTGGGCAGAGCTGGTGTGATCACCATGAACAGACCAAAAGTCCTGAATGCCCTCAACTTGTCCATGATCAGACAGATGTACCCTGAGCTCAAGGTGAGAGTATTGGACCGCTGCTCTGGCTTTTGATCTTGATTTTTTTTTTTTTTTTTTTTTACACATTAGTCCACATGTAAGAAACTATAGATGAATAAATGTTCTCTTATTTCTGTGCAAACTCTATATATTCTCTTATTTTGTCAGTGCCCTTAGGTTTGTGGGATTCACCCGTGGTTTCTTATTTTTTATTGTTATACTGGGCAAGAGAAAATTTTACGAGTGGATGAGCGCACTCTTACCAAGCTAAGACAGGGCTCCAGAGTGCGACCAATTTGGTTGCACGTGCGCCTTAATTTCAGAGTGGTGCGCCTTAAAAAAATCTTTGGTCGCACCGGTGTGACCAGCTGTCTGAGGGAGAGGTGGGTGTGGTGGACGCAAGACTAACCTTTCAATTTTACCCTGCAAGTGGGTAATGCTTGTAAGCTGCAAATGTATCATAGCCACCACGTCCATAAATCAAAACATCAACATACTTGAGTAGACTACCTGCCTTTAAAACAACGGGATCGAACGTTGCCAGACCTAACTGTTTACAGCGGTGCGCAGACTGTTCTGCAGAGTGCAGTGGTGCACAGGCTACGCTCGGCTTTGCTGTGATTCAGCAACAAACCCACTGATACAATTAGACAGTGACATCGTTGAGTAAATGGAAGCTCAAGATAATAAAGCATCATTAAATGTTACGAGTCACAAAGCACCACGGAATCCCACACTAACTCTTGTCCAGTTCTGTTTTACATATGCATTTGCATTGTATGCTGACATACAGCATGTCTATGACTATTACAGAGGAGGGTTAACCTTGTCTGGTTGTTTTATTTGTGTTGTCTTAATGACGGCTGTTTGTTTGCCAAATGATTTTCAAGTTATTTGTTCTCAATGTATTTTACAGAAAGAAAAAAAAATCTGTGAAACGCTGATGTTAAATGTTATATGTGATAGAGTTGGGGAAAAAAATGGTGCACTTAACTTTTGGGCTGGTGCACCTTAAAAAAAAAAAAAAAAAAAAAAAAATTTAGGCGCACCAGTGCAACCAGTGCAAAAAAATAATCTGGAGCCCTGTAAGAGAAAAATATAACAGCCCAGGAAGTATTTTTTCAATACACAGAAACACATGTTTTTAATTTTAGGAACACAAAAACTCATCATTACAATCAGAATACTTTATTAATATCAGGGGAATATAATAATAATAATAAAAATAATAATACAACAATAAAAACTTGGAGCATTGACTAGGTATATTTGTATCAGAAATAATAAAAGAAAAAATTAAAATTAAACAAAAGGACATCTTTAGGGCACAATAAAAATAAGTTTTTTCCACCTTAATTTGTTATCCCTCAAATCTGTTTTTGTCATGATAGCCCATAAATAAATAAGAAGATGGGGAGTGTCCAGTAAGTCTTTTCAGGGTTTTCTTAGAAAGGGAAAAAATACTATGGCTCTCAAACTTGCCGTGAAAAATATCCTTATTTATTCATTCATTCATTCAGACCCTGATGCAGCCATAGTCCATATGTGTTGGTCTGATTGTTTTCCCTATAGCCAACCTACACTTATAAATTAATTTCCTTTTTCCGCTGCATTACTAACTCTAACTCTAACCCATGAGAGTCTGACTTGTATCCTGCCTTTTTAGTACTTTCACCTGCAAAATTATGAACACCTATTCTTATATGAAGCCACTTCCTTTGGATCCCTGTCTCTCCTCATCACTCTGCTGACATCACATGTGTGTTACTACTGCTGTGTTGTTGTTCCTGTGACACCAGTACTAACCATCTGAAAGTTGATTTAAAATTATTTCAGTGTTTCTGCTGCTAAAGTTCTTTTTCTTACACCCTTTTTTGGTGACATTTCTGAAAATACTGACCCAAAGTCAGCTATTTGCACACGCCACAACCTCTGCCCTGATAGTTTTAAGTCTGTGTCATGTGGTATTTACAAACATCGGCCACAACTGCCCCATTTATGGTCAAGTTGGATTCAACACTCAGTAAACCTGAATACGAGCAGATTTGGGACGACAAGAATGTTTGGTGCATTCAGAGTTGAATCCTCTTAAGTTAAGCTAAGAGAAAAAATGAGGGGATTCAACTTCAGATGCATCAAACCAAATGTTAAATTTATGTTGTATTTTTTCTTAAAAAAAAACCCCAAAAGAAAATATGAGAGAAATTTAACAGAATGTTGGTGCATGAGGCTGATTATGTATTATTCAACACCACCAGTGCTCGAGATCCACAGGTGGAGGATATGTATACAAAACTGTCTCAATAATATAGATTTTCATTTGATTTCATGTGTGCTGTTGATTTATAAAGTCCATTATTTGCTTGACAATCTCTTCTTACATACGTCGTATACTGATGTGGAATTCAGATTGAAAGAGAAACTAAGATGAAAATATTAAAGTACATGATAAGCACTAAATACTATATACAACATAAGTAACTGTGGTGCAGAAATTAATTTTGAATGAAAATGAGTATTGAGTTTTTAACTACACATAGATGCATGAACATACATAAAAACTGTAAAGCGAGACCCATTCTGAATGTACTATATATAGAGTCAAATCAATCCTCATAAAACTTAAATAAAATCAACCACATGGTAGTGCTCCATATGGAAAAGCGCCAAACATATCTAAGCATATCTAAGCAGAGTTTGCTGTTTACATGACATGTATCAAATTCACGATACTAGCCATTCCCTGTAATGGAATTATTAGTGTACATGTAGATGTGGTAAATGACTCAGCAAGATGCACTGGTGCCTTTTAGATACAGTGCATCTATGACATAATTTGTACTTTAGACTGTTGAGTATCATTTGTTTGGAAACTGATCCATTTCCACACAACCAATGCGTAGCATGATCTTTTTAGAAATTAACCTTAGACCTCCATTGACGATTGATATAGCAGTTACTACTAATCGAAGGATAGTTGTAGAAAATTGTTAAAATGATAAAGGTTGACACTAGGGATGTCCTGATCCAGGTTTTTGCACTTCCGATCTGATACCGATATTTTTTTGCACTTCCGATACCGATACTGGCCGATACCGGCCTATACTAGCATGTATTAAAATTTAAAGTTATTTATCTTCCTTACTTCTTTACATCTTTAAAGGGTTTTAGTACTCTTGATATCCAGCTGAATTAGGTGAGTTTGAATAATGTTGAATAATGTTTATTAAGGGATAAACACAAAATAGACATCATTATAAATAAGGAACAGAAATGGCATCAGTGGTCAGTAAAAAGTGCAAATAA
>JAPSES010024931.1:0-13157 GCA_029822895.1 Maxillicosta whitleyi
ATTTGACAGAATGAAATTAAATTAGTTAAAACTGAACAAAATTGAGACACAAATGTGACTTTAATCTGTTTGAACTCGTGTTTTCTCTATAAAAATTTAACTGAATGTGAAGGTAGTTCGACTGAAAAAGTAGGATGTGAACGGATTTGACGTAGTTCTGGAGCTAGATCCTGAAGAAAACCACCATTACTTAAATGTTGATTTAATTTCTTTGTTAGCAGCATGTAATTCACATTTATTTGGGTGTGTTAATGTTTTTATGCTAATAGATAAAAAACAAATATGGCAGTAATATTGGGGGGTGTCCGTCACAATATGTGGGTGAACTGTGCTGCTTGGAGGAGGTTTGTGCTCTGAGTGCTTTTGTAGTTTTATAGCCTGTCCTGTTTGTACTTGAGCTTTTCTTGTCCTGCTGACAGTAGCGGAGGATAGTGTTGAGGCCAAAGCGTCGCTCTGCTCACTCGTTTTCATTCACTTACAGTCAGACTAGACTGTGAATTAAACCTGAACGGGGGCACATGTCACTAGGGCTGGTTTCGTTGCTGATAAATGACCCGTAACTGCCAAGTTTCCCCAACACTGGAAATAAGTCACTTCCAATCTGGTCACAAATTGAATTGGTTCAGACACGATGCTTGGTTAAAAACCCAACGACCTGCCTCATGCACCTTTTTTTTTTTGTTTTTGTGCTAAATTACATTTGGACTGAACACATGGGATTCTGAATGTGAGCTGGTTATCCGCCAAAATAGTCTGGACAAATTTGTAGTGGGTGATGGTAATTTCCTCTCCTGGCCCCAAAACCATAACATGTGCTTGACTCCATCACTGAACTGGTTGTAAATACACACCAGATGTCCAGAGTCCAAATGGAAATATTATTCAGAGATGGTTACCTGTTCTGATAAAGGAAAATGGATCCAAAACATGTGCATAAAGTGGTTTATGGACTGATGTTTTAAAGACTGAGCAGGAAAAAAACTACCTTATTTATTTATTTATTTATTTAAAGAAATAAGTTACTTAACCTAAAGGAGAATATTATTTATTCTGGATAGAAAAACCTTTATTGCCATTGTGTGTGTAATGAATTCACTGCTTCAGTCTGCACAAACAATATTAATAAAGAACCAATACTTTAAAATTGTACTAAAATAAAACATGAATAGAGCTGAATAAATTAAAAAAAAAAGACATAACATATGACTAGACATAATATTTACACTATTAACAGTATATATATCTCTGAGCAATATAGATTTTTACATATTTAATTAGTTTTTTTTGCTTGTTTGTCCCCTGTGTATCAATAAAGTTTGTCTAAATCTATATTTACAATATTAACAGTATATACATTACCTGTGAAAACAGTACGTGTGTCTATAAACTCAAATCTATACAAAAACAGTGCATTTGTATTTGGATACATATTAAATAAATATCACATTGTTATTGCAGAACAACCGATTATTGCGCATAATTCACTTTTTGCACATTATTGGAATTTATGGTGATATACAGGTAGTCCTCTGGTTACGACATACACGAATTACATTATTTTGACTTTGACGCCAGAATCTCATCTATTACTGTACATAGTTACTGTATACTGTACGTACAGTAAGTGCGGTATCTTATTTTTTACTTTATTTTATTAATATGAAGTATAATACATGTATTTGGATAGTTATTTAGAGGTTTAGGGGTGCTAAAGGGTTAATTCCGACTTGCACGGAACTCGTTCATAACCCGAGGACTACCTGTATTTTATGAAAAGTAAGAATATAAAGACAGATGTTCCGGTTTTACACCACGTTGTACTAACGCTAAAAGGACGTACAGGTACAGTAGATATGGTGACGTGTTTTCTAAACCAAATGACAGTAGTTCTACTGGTCTCAGTTTGAACCGAACCCGTTTCATCTCTGTTGGCGTTTACCTTCATTGTCCTGTCAGACATTACGCCGCCAACGCCTGCCTCCTGCCCATCTGCCAGCTGCACGGAGCCGCCATCACCACAGTGGAGGGCATTGGCAGCACGAAGACCAGGATCCACCCAGTACAGGTCAGTGTAATCCATTACAGGTAACTTATTACTGTAACTCCTTACCTTACAGTCTAACTGTCGAGGAACTGCGTTACATAACGGCTCTATTACCGTACTTTCTGGACTATAAGCCGCTACTTTTTTCTCTTTTTGAACCCTGCGGCTTATACAACGATGCGGCTCCAGTATAGACTTTTACAGGCTAACGTCCTCCAGGAAGCGCAAAAGGGAGACGCTATTTTTAAGTTCAACTCATTTACACACTTTGATCATGGGGGAAAAAAATGAAGAAATGCATGTGTTTATCCACTGAAGAAGAGGAGTTCAGTGGTTTCAAGTGGCAGTTATGCATCTGTAACCCGGAAAATACGGTACTTTTGAGTTAAACGCAGACAAAGTGAAATAATTGAAATATGACATATGCAGTGACAATAAAAGAATTCAGTTCAGAGCAACAAAACGGTCCAATCAAGATAAACATTAAAACACAGACAAACATGTACTGACGAGACACCAGTGCCTCGTTTGTGCAGAATGAAATAAAACACAAATGGAGAAATTAAGGTTCGAGGAGAGAAAAAAAAAGATGAATTCTATTCTGTCGTCTAACTCTACAGAAAAGAACATGCTTCTGCCTGAAGCCCAGTGAAGACACCAGTTACACACAGAACCAAAAGCACGTTCAGACCTGCTATCATAAAGGAGCACGTTCAGTTCTGTGTTGTTTTTTTTTTTGCCTCAGGTGTCAGTGGGGGGCAGGTTGTTGATGTTGGATGTTGTACTTTTTTCAGGAGCGAATAGCAAAGGCTCATGGTTCTCAGTGCGGCTTCTGCACCCCAGGGATGGTGATGTCCATGTACACTCTGCTGAGGAACACACCTCTGCCCTCTATGGACGACATCACAGAGGCTCTGGCTGGTTTGTGTGCTTTCCTGTTCGACTGTGTGGATCTATTTTAATGTGTGTGTTAACGGCCAGTGTATATGTACAACAAATGAATCAACTGTAGCGGGGGGGGGGCTTCCACATTCAGACCAGTTTGATCTCATATGGGTCATAATAGCATCATAAAAAGACAACTCCTAGTTTTCTTTTTGTTTTAGTCTAAAAACCCATTAAATGATGAAATATTTAGATTTACAAACTAAAAAAAAAAAAAAAAAAACCTGACATTTCTTGAAAAATAAGAGCAATTTTAACATTATTATGCCTCAGGTTATAACACTTAAACATTTAGTAACATGCAGAATATGGTTAAAATTACACTTAATTTTCTTAATTTCAGGTTGTTCATATTTGTTCAGCTAATGCACATTTTATTGTTAAAGGGTACTTAAATGTAAATATTTTCATAATTTAATGTCATTTTTTCACACAAAATCAGAGGAAAAAATTGGGTTTGTCATTATTTATAGGAAAAATGTCATATTTTATTCACATTAAACCAATAAGAAAATTCTGAGTCATTATTTTTAGGTTATTATATGTTATTATTTTACTTGAGATCATATTGGTTTGTATGTGGAACCTGAACTAACACGACTTCAACACCCTTGACTGTTACTATTCTATTCAACTTTACTGTCATTACACATTATTTTCACTGTAATTTTTGCAAATTCGTCTTGTGGGCCAGATCGGAACCTTTGGTGGACCAGTTTTGGCCCATTTGACACTGCAGAATGATTTCTAATTGAGGAAAAAATAGTGCATTTGCTCATGGAAACACAGTTATTGTTGTTGTTTCCAGGTAATCTGTGTCGCTGTACTGGGTATCGGCCTATTATTGACGGCTGCAGGACCTTTTGTCAGGTACAAAGCTCATCGATGCAACAATAATAATCAGTTTTATAGCTACATCTAAGGCTGATTGTTGTTGGAACTGCTCCACTATGCATACTGTGACACTTGAGTGTGAGGAAATCCAATGGTACAGGGTGATAAAGTGTTGTGCGTGCACCTGCTGAACAGATGTCATAGTGTATAAATCAACCCCTGCAGGAGGCCAAGTGCTGCCAAAACACTGGAGCCACAAACTGTTGCATCAATGGAGAAAACGGAAACGGCGATGAAGCAGAACATGTGAGTTAATGACTGTTTGTATCTGATGAACATTTCTTTTTCTTCAATATAGTTGTTGGTGATTTTTCTTATACGCTCTATGATGATTATTCTAACCATCAGTTGGATGAAAGCAGAACCTCCCTCATATAATACATGGATTCACAAAGTTTGGGATATTTACATACCTGCTCAGGCTTCAGAAAACCATATTCACTAAAAGATGGAAACCCACGTTACATAATATTTATTGGAAATGCAAAATTCCATGTTGTTAATCAAGGTGTTGTCATTCTGCCTCTTAACGAAGTCAAGCCAAGGAGGTTCTGTTTTTGCCAGGGTTTGTTAGTTAGCAAGATAACTCAAAAAGTAATGAACGGATTTTAATGAAATTTTCAAAATCATATTAGTGCTGTTCAAACTGTCATTAAACAGATCGGATACAGGTCACATATGGGCAAAAAAAATGGGATTTAGGCCATATTCGCCTGCAGTCTGAGCAGAGCCTATGTCTAATAACAGCCAGTAATAACTGTTAGTTTCCCCTTCAGACAAATCAGCTCACACAGACACAGAAATGTATGATTGTAGGACTTAACATTCATACAAAACGCAATTATTCCCCACAATTAGAATCTAAAATGGGACAAAAACCAGACGATCATTAAAAATGACACAACAGCACATTTGTTTGCCATTGTTTGTGCAGTTCATACTCACACCAGCTCCTCCGCTCAAACTGGGTCAGCTGTTTCTTCTCATATTTCTTTGCTTGTTCTGTGCTTCCTCTTTCCTTCTATAATTTAGCCACAGCTGTTCGACAAAGACCAGTTTCAGCCGCTGGATCCCACACAAGAACTCATCTTCCCTCCAGAACTGATTGTAAGTCGACAGAACTAACGTGTTCACTTCCGCTGCGTTTAAGACAAGGGTCGTACGGTGGCCGACAAGAGCCAAACACAAACGGCCAAGTGCATGTCAGAGAAAACAGCCCCAAGTACAGAAATGATGCAAATGCACGAACTCAAACACAGACTGAATGAGGTACAAAGAGAGGAACGGGGTGTAAATGGAACTGAAACACATGCATATGGTCTGCAAATAGAGAAACCATACAAACCAAGAAAACATCTGCAAATGAGAAACACTGCAGAACCAGTCAGTAAAACACTGCAGAACAGTTCTCCTGCTCATTTTGAACATTTACACAAACCAGAATGTCCTGTTTTTCTTCAGCTGACTTCTCAGACCCTCAGGCCAGAGCTGCTGACCTTCCAGGGGGAGAGGATGACCTGGGTGTCCCCCGGCTCCATGGACCAGCTGGTCCAGCTGAGGAGCAGGCACCCTGAAGCTCCACTGGTCATGGGCAACACTAACATCGGTGAGAGGGAAGTTCAGCTACATCACAGACTAAATAATAATATAATAATAATACCTTTATTTATATAGCACCTTTAGAAACTGAGTTTACGAAGTGCTTCACAGACATAGTAAAAAGGGCACAACAGCAGGAAGCAAGATATAAACAGAAACAACAAAAACATACATATAACTAGAAAAGCACTCAGAGCGCAAACCTCCGCCCAGCAGCACAGTTCAGGTCACACATTTAAAACCACTATATGAGAAAACAGGGGTTCCACTGCCATCTGGTGGACATTTGTTAGTTCTACAGCAACGCCAATAATAACTAATAGAGAATCTTTTTAAAAAATTCCTGGATCCAGACTGTGATCCGGATCACCTCCAAAATGTAATCATCTGTTCCTTGTCTCAGAGCGAACATTTCCTGAACATTTCATTAAAATCTGTTCATAACTTTTTCAGTTATCTTGCTAAATAACAAACAAACAAACAAACCCTGGCATAAACAGAACCTCCTTGGCGGAGGGAATAACACAGAGCTAAAAGACGATAAATTAAATATTAAACATTCAGAGGTAACATGAAGACATAAAAGCAAGTCTATAAAAATGTCTTTTAAGAAGTGATTTAAAAGATGTCAGTCAGTAAAATCTTAAAATCAATTCTAAAACACAGGAAGCCAATGAAGTGAAACCAGGACAGAACTGATGATGTCGTCTGTTCAAACCGGTGAGAAGCCCAGCTGCTGCGTTCTGCTAAACTCTGCCGTCTGTGTTTGTGCCGCAGGTCCAGATATAAAGTTCAAAGGCGTGGTCCATCCACTGATCATATCTCCAACCAGAGTCACGGAGCTGTTTGAGGTCACACAGACATCAGACGGTGGGTGAATTCCCATCGTTTCAGTCATTTCAGTTCTTATTCTCCCATAAACACTCACTGTTAACGCCTGAACGCCTGGATTTATGTACAAGTATATGAAAAAATAGTATTATTTGTGTTTTTGCTTTCTAGTAGATGCTTAATTACATGGACATTAATTTAACGACAGCACATAAAATAGAGTTTTGTATATAGAGTTTTGTATATGTTACATATACAGAGCCATAGAGGGGACAAATAATAAGGCGTGTGCACTAGATATTAATGCAAGCGCACGAGTTATAACCCGTGCACACTTTGTAACGTGAAGAAAACGTAAGCTAGCAACCGCTAGTAACCCGGGTTCCACTGTACTTGAATTTGACCCTGAAACATGTATTAAACCTGAACGCACAAATACTCATAAAATAAATTACGCTTATAATAGTGCACCGGGTTCTGCTGTATTCAAACACCAGTAACCATGGTGACGACCTCTTCCACGCATGGTGCTAGTGTTTAGGTGATGTTACCGTGTCACTGAACCAGCCTCGGGTCAGATCCAGTGTTGACCCGCTGGGTTCTGTGCAGGTGTCTGGGTCGGAGCGGGTTCCAGTCTGTCACAGGTTCGGACTCTTCTGGAGAAGCTGGTCCCTCAGGTTCCACCGGAGAACACAGAACTGTTCCGAGCCCTGATCAAACAGCTGGGGAACCTGGGAAGCCAACAGATCCGGAACGTGGCAGTACGTCGACCGAAGAACTGATAGTAAGTAAAAAGTCTGCATTCCTTCACTTTCTCTCATTTGTCTTTTTTTTTTTCTTTCTGGTTTTCAGTCTCTCGGAGGGAACATCGTCAGTGCTTATCCAAACTCGGATCTGAACCCAGTCTTGGCCGCCGGACGCTGCAAACTGAGCGTCATTTCAGGCGGTGAGTGAACGGCACATTCATCTAATCCAAGGGTGTCAAACATGCGGCCCGGGGGCCAAAACCAGCCCGTGGGATGAAAGTGAAATATAAAAATTACACTGAAGATATTAACAATCAAAGATGTTAAAATAATTTTAGATCACTATCATAATAAACTATAAATAATGAAAACCAGAATTTTTTCTTTCTTTTTCTTATTTTATGTGTAAAAAAAAATAGTTAAATTACACAAAAATGTTTACGCAGACCTGAAATTTCTCAAGAGAATTCAGTGTAATTATACCAATATTCTACCTGTTATTAAATATTCTGTGTATTTGTAGATCCACTGTGATCTGTACGTTATAATGAACATGTGAAAATGAGGAACTGAGGACAAATAATAGAATAAATCATAAAATATTGCACCTTTTTCTTAATAAATTTCTTTTAGTTCATGTTTTTAAAGGATAGTTTGTAGAAATTTTAGTAATTACACATAAATATAATTGTGGAACTGATATCATTTATATATTATTATATTTTAATTTTAATGATCCGGCCCACTTTAAGTCATATTAGGCTGGATGTGGAACAGAACCAACATGTTTGACCCCCCCCTGATCTAATCATTCATTTATGGGTCATTTTTTTTATATTATTTTGTAAAAGTTTACAAAAATAAAACTACGAATGATTAGCTATCTTAGAGTTTACGTTTTCAACTTTCTGTTTTCCAACAGATTGAAAACACAAAGTCAATTTTAAAGTGAAATAAACCAGTTTGTAGATTAAACATGGAGGGTGAATAATGTTTGTTTGTTTTTTTTACCCTAGCTGAATTTAATTTTGGTGGAAACTGGAAAAAATGAGACGAGTTTTTCAGAAATCAGTTAAGTTAAAGTGTCCTGATGTGTCAGATGTTTTTTTTTAACCAAGCGGTTCTGTTTAAATCCACCAGGGGGCAGACGGGAGGTTCCTCTAAATCAAGATTTCTTCGTGAGCTTTGGAAAAACCGTCCTGAAACCCGATGAGATTGTGGTGTCGGTTTTTATTCCCTTTACCAGAAAGGTACAAACATTCTCTACAGTTTGTAGTAAATGTATATTATATAGTTCCTGTTCACGTACATAAAAATGACTCTGGATGATTAAACTGATACTATTGATCATGTGTGTTTTTGTTAATAAAACTAAATGAAGATTAATATTAGAATACATTTGTTTTTTTGTTATTTTTTTATTTTAATACCAATATTAGCCTTATTTTAAGTGTTATCCTGTAGATGTACACTATATGGACAAAAGACGCATTTAATTCAGGTGCTTCTTTTCTAAGGGCAACAAAACAATAATGATTAATGTTATAGTTTCTTATTGGAATAAAGGGTCTGGCAGCAACTGTATCTGTATTCCCATGTTCATGTTTTAAATGTTTACCTTGGATCAGTCCTTTAATAGACGGGTTTAGTTACTAACTCGCAGTACCCTGTTTGTCCTGTAGGGGGAGTTTGTCGGCGCTTTCCGCCAGGCTCCGAGGAAGGAGAGCTCCTTCGCCACGGTGACGACTGGGATGAGGGTGTTCTTCTCCGAGGGATCCAGGGTGGTCCGGGACGTCAGTATTTATTACGGAGGAATGGGTCCAACGACTGTGAGCGCCGTCAAAACGTGTGCCGCCATCGTCACGAGGTCTGAGCGACGACCATCAGACAGTTCATGTGGCGTGAAAAACATTAAGTCATTACTATTTGGCCTCAATTTCCTTCGTCATTTTCTGCATGTTTCCTTTAATTATCTTTCTTTCTCTAATTGAATTTCAGTCTAATCTTTTTTTTTCCTTATTTAGACTCATATTTTCTGTGGGGGTTTTTTTCTGTTTCTGACTATTTCTGAATAATTTCCTTTTACACACAGTGATTCTGCATAAACTCAGGATCAAGTGAGAGTCGACATATTTAACGGTGTCTTATTGAAAAGAAGTGATAAAAGGTTTAGTCGTGTTTGTACGTCATACATTAATGTAGTGAGTCATACTTCTATGCTTCATGTTTTAGGGATCTACGACTACATCTGACGGAATATTAAGCACAAAAAAAATTAGGTTTAGAAAATCACTATAATCCACCTAACACAGAGTACGGAAAAACCAAAAAGTGACAAAATGATGTTAAAAAAAAAAAAATGTCATCAATAACTTCAATAACTTCATTGTGCTGCTTCCAAACGTGTTAAAATGACATGAATATTGCTGCCCTCTGTGTGGTCTGCAGGCAGTGGGATGATGAGACCCTGGGCCGGGCCTATGAAGTTCTCCTGGAGGAGCTGGTCCTCCCTCCTTCTGCTCCTGGAGGAAAGGTGGCGTTCCGTCGCTCCCTCACTCTCAGCTTGTTGTTCAAGTTCAACCTGGAGGTCCTGCACAAGCTCAGAGACACGGTAAGGCCGTCCCAAAACACAGTTAGGGGTGTCACACCTACGGCCTGTGGGCCAGAACCGACCCAGTCCACCCATGGGATGAACTAGCACAATTTTAACAATTTTCTGCCTGTTGCTTCTAAAAATGTGTAAATGATAACCTGAGACATAAAAATGTAACTAATTATACTTAGTTTTCTCAAACACATTTCAGGTTGTTCACATTTTTTACCTGTAAAGAAGTTTTATTCTTATTGTAATTTACCTTTTTTTCACTGGTACTTTAGTGGTTCGGCCCAGTTTAGATCACATTGGGCTGCGTTTGTCCCCTGAACTAAAATAACTGTAATACCATCGGTCTATTATGTGATGCTTTAAACATGATAAACTTACATTTTGCTTCTGAAGGACGTGATCACACATGAGATCCCTGAGAAAGTCCAACCTTTACCCAGAGAGATCCAGCCCAGCCTGCAGGAGTTCCAGGTACGACGTCTGCACCAACAACCCACACCTTTATTCACAAATATACCGTTTTTTCTGCATTTCCTGTCTGTTATAATGACACGAACACTTGTCATTTATGTTTGTATGAAAAAAAAGACAGAACCCTCTGTGTCGATTTTATTAATATTTCCACCAAAACACATGCATGGAAGTAAAATCATTATCAACTCGCATTGTTATTTTGTGCATAAGAGGTCTGTTTTATCACGAGTTTTGAGGTTTACAGAGCCTCTAGTTGGTCCATGAAGGCAGCATAACACAGAAACACACACACACACACCATCTCCTGAGTCTCCAGTGATCCATTAATTAGAAAAAAAGAAGACAATTAGTTTTTCATTTTACATTTTTCCATGTTTTTTATGTTTTATTTCAGGCATCTGTTTTTCATATGCTAAAGAATAAAGAATATAATTAACAGATTTTCTTTTTTATTTTCTGTTTCACATTGTTTTGTGTAGAACTGTCTGTTTTATCATTGAGTTTTCAGATTTACAGAGCCTCTAGTCAGTCCCTGAAGGCAGCACAGCCCCCATCCCTTTTTCTCCATTGATTAGAATTTTCGATATAAAACAAGGAAAAAAAAGTTATAAAAACAATTAAATTTTTTCTATGTTTTTATTATTTTATACATTTAATTTCAGTCATTTGCTTATTTCGATATTATTCATATGCTAAAGAACAAGTGAAATAAATAACAGATTCTCTTTTTTTATTTTCTGTTTCACATCATTGTTTTGTGTAGATTTACAGTGACTGGTCGGTCCCTGAAGGCAGCACAACACGCTTCCCTCTTCTCTTATCCTGCTTTTTTCCCTAATGGGAATTGCATATTACTTGCATATCATTGTTAATACTATTACTGTTATCACTTAATTATAACTTAATTAAACTATAAATATATTTAATACATATTGTGCATACTATAATACTGAAACACAAATAGCTATGTATATTTTTATTATTACTACCACTCTGTTAATACTTTGTACTAGTTTCTTCTGCCTAAATAATTTTAAAAAAAGATAATTATATTAGACTCCTCTTCCTCAGGCTGTTGCTCAGGAGCAGAATTCCCAGGACCCGGTGGGCCGTCCCATCATGCATCGCTCCGCCCTGAGTCAGGCCACAGGTGAAGCCGTTTACTGTGACGACCTCCCCAGAACCGACGGAGAGCTTTTCCTGGTTCTGGTCACCAGTTCACGAGCACACGCTAAGATCATGTACGAAGGCTGTCCGGTTTTATCCTCTCTGGTCTGAAACTGTGTGGACGTGACCTTTGACCTCCTGTGTGGTGTAATGTACAGACAGCTGGATGTGACCGAGGCTCTGACGGTACCTGGAGTTGTTGACGTCATCACAACCAAAGACATACCAGGGAGGAAAGTCCGGACCATGTTTGGTTATGATGAGGAGCTGCTGGCAGGAAGTGAGGTACGGGGGGAAGGGGGGGGGGTAAAAGCCTTTAGATGGTTTTTTATGTTTTTTTATATTTTCTGTCACTTCTACGTTGATTTGGATTAACCACGTTATCCCGTCAACAGAAGTTTATCATAACCACCATAGTGTGTGTGTGTGTGTGTGTGTTATTTTCTGTTTGATTGCTGTTTTTGTGTGTTCATTTGTGTTGGCTTGAAGTATGTATGTGTGTACTTGTATATTTATTTACTTTTCTGGTGTGTGTGTGTGTATATGTATATATATGTATGTGAGGATGATCAGTGAGGTTAAATACTTACAATAAATAAATAAATACTTCATATATTATGTTGATATGAAGCTAAAGGACAGACTGTTTTGTGTGAAGGCGATTAAATAAGTTCTACTTCCTCCCACTGAATTCATGTATATGTATGTTTTTGTCTTTTTTTATTTAGTTTTTTCCATGACTTCTTACAACAAATTTTACATTTAACTTCTGACTAAGTAAGATTACTTGTGTTGTTGCATATTCGAAATAAATAAAGAATTAAATTAAATTTTTTAAAAAATGCACAGACTAAAAAAAACCTGCATAATTAAACCTGTAATGGACTGTAAATGTAAACTGTAAATGCTGCGATCAATACTTCTGCTGGTTTCCTGCAGGTGTCGTGCATCGGTCAGATGGTCTGTGGCGTGGTCGCCGATACGAGAGCGCACGCCAAACGAGGAGCGGCTGCCGTGAAGATCAGCTACGAAGACCTGCCTGAACCCATTTTCACCGTCGAGGTGTGTGAGACCGTTACGTTTACAATAAGCACAAGAATCAAGGAAACTATGTGTATGTAATAGTGGATTAAAATCAACCAAGTAAGTGTCAAAATGAACATAAATAGCGGCGTGGCGTTGTGTAGCAGCGTTTCACGGATAGCGTACCGGTAGCGTAGTTTGAAAATTGTGCCTCTAGTACGACAGACACGACGTAGTAATATATCCAACCACTAGGTGTCATAATTTAATCTCATCAATACTGTCTTAGTGCCTGCGCTTGACAATGCATTATTACTTCATTTTTTTGTTGTTGTTTTTTTTTTTTTTTTTACTTTTTCGTAGAATGTTGGCAAGGCGGTGGGGTGAGTTTGCTAAAGCAGCCACCTTGGTTAGAAAGTGAAAACACTGTACATCACACATCAAGTGTAGATTCAGAATACTTTATTTAATGTATTTAATACTAACACAGTGGTATTTACTACATGTGGTCCATACTGATAGTTCAGTTACAAACGAAGAGGCATTTCTGTGTCTTTGAATCTACAAACGTTATCATTCAGAATTTTAATTTCTCACATTAATAGACAGTCTGTTCCATGTGTTTTTGTTAATTTAATGCAGCCTCGCAGAAGGTTTGGAACGACTGTGTAAGTGGTATTTTTAAAAGGATATCGGATCCATAAAATCGATTTTTACTTTGTTACTGTGCTTAAGTAGTTTTTTTGTATTTGTACTTCAGTAAAAATACTAATGCATACTTTTACTTCAGTACATTTTGTGTCAGTTATCTGTACTTTCTACTCCTTAC
>JAPSES010024942.1:0-13157 GCA_029822895.1 Maxillicosta whitleyi
ATAGATAGATAGATAGATAGATAGATAGATAGATAGATAGATAGATAGATAGATAGATAGATAGATAGATAGAAATTCATTCCTTTTGGCCACTACCAGGACAAAATCATGCAACTCAGTTTGGTTGAACTCAACTTTTGTTCCTGTGTCATCATTACACACTTCTGTCATGTTGCCAAATGGGATGTCGAGTCAATCGAGCATCATCAGAAAATATCAGAGCAAATTTCCAAGTCGGTTGTATGTTGTTGACTCGATCACCAAAGTCAAAAAATATGTTGCTGTCTGAAAAAAATATGAATATAACACGAAGTTTTACGTTCCATCATCTTCCATTGTTGCCTCTTTTGTAGCTGCAGTCACACTGAAGACAACATCATAGTAGTTTACATTGTGTTGCTATGACAACCAGCCTCACTGAAGACTTCAGTGCCTGCAGTGGAAATGCAGAGCGCTGATGCTGAAACCGAAACAAGTCAACATTGAAGTGAGTTGAGTCGCTAGCATCAGTTAAAAAGCAGCATTAAATTACAGCCCATAGTTACATCTTGTTGCTTAGTGACATGTTGTGGTCACACCTCAAACCATTGTATTGTCATTAGATTAGGACTAATAATATGTGTCTTATGTCGACCAAAAAGTAATGATGTTCACTTTTAGACCCTCAGTGTGATCATCCTGAACACTACTGCAGAATATCACATAGAGAACAGCTCCATCACTGTCTCCATCTGGAGCTGGAGATCCTGCATGTTCTCCACTTGTATTTTTAATTGGAGAGTTTACATTTGACAGCAGTGCGTAGTAAAACTGCAGCTGCTTATCAGAGCATCATAACATCCATGGTTTAGGTCTGCTGCCTTTTGAACCATGTTTCATTTCCCTTCAGTCTATTCAGGTTTAGTCCAAAAGTACGATATAAAAAAACAACAACAAAAAAAACCATACTATACATCTAAGGCTTTTTAATGATCATTTTTCCACAGATCTTGAAACAGCTGTAGTTCTAATCAGTAATTACTCAGGCTGTAATTATACATCCTGAATTATTTCATATTTGGATTAACACCAATAACTGATTGTTTGATGTTATCTCTGCGTCTCCTTCCTTAAATATGACACTGTTATGCATTTGTGAAATGAACTATTTCTGACTTAATTAGAAACCAGATTACTATTGAACTGAACAAGTCAAAATAACACATATTTAAACAAATAAATCAGAACATCAAACTCAGTAACTGATTAACAGATATGGAACTGAACAGCAAATTAACTGCAATAAATATAAGTGGGAGTAATGTTTGTTTTTGGATTCTTGAGTCGGTTTATCTCTAATTTACATCATTGGTGATGACTATATATGACAGAAAGACAAACTGTTAAATTTTGTTCATGGATTTATTACATTTACAGTAAAATGTAGTAATTTTCCTCAAAAACCAAAGACATATGTGAGTGTATTTTATAAGACACTTGCACTGTCTTGTCTATGAACCTGATTTTATATCATTGACACAATATAATGTAAAAAAAACAAAAAAAACATGACATTCTGTATCATCAGCATCTCTTACCCATTTGTCTTCTCATGTATGAACAGTAAAGTAACTTTGAAATAAAACGCATTTTGTAAAGCCTTACTTTATTGCTCTACAAACGGGTTCAGCGCTGTGAAACACTGGACTCACATAATTTAATAACACAGTGACGTTTTATTGCACCATTTTTCTGGCCTTTATAAGACAGTATAAACAGGCGGTATTGTCATTGTGGTTATTATGGGACACTTGGACATTATCTAAATACTGTGAGCATGTTAGTATTATTTTCTAATATACAAACAGTTACAGCCTGTGCATAAAGGTCCAGCTGGTGTTGAACAATCATGTGTCGTATGGAAATATATGACATATTGAAATCACATCCATTAAAAAAAAAAGCAGATAATATTTAAAACCCATGAGTTAATTTGCAAAATCTCATCAAAATCTCTTAATATTACAATTTGATTTTCATGTCAGAGATTTTTTTCTTGCTTTAGGGAGTAGATTAAGAGATGAGTTTGTTAAATATATATAATCATTTTATGTTTTAATGGATAAATATGTGCAATAAAAAAAGACGATTGAGAGACGACTGTTTTTATATCCAATAATTATATTGATGTTCAAGTGATCTTCATCCTTCACCTGTGTCCTTCCTTTCTTTTTTCACCTTTCTGTTTTGCTCTCACTTCAATGTCAAACCATTGCTTTTGCACGTGAGCTACAGTCTGTGTATCAGGGGACATGGAGACGGACAAGAACACAGCCTTTTTTAATCAGTGTTATCCCGCAGAAACACTATACTGACAAATTATTTTGCTTTTTTTTTTTTTTTTGGTTTATGGATCACTTCTATTGTTCTTTCTTTCTTTTTTCATCTACATTGTTCTCTTCATAAGACACTTTGGGTGTTTTTACAGAGAAAAAGGGTGTGGTGTATGCAGATTCCAAGGAAAAGCACGAGCATATCAGTTTACAACAACAAACACATGCACGCAAGCAGTGCAATTATGAATTATGACATGAAAATGTGCAGCTGTACTTATTTCCTCTGTACTTGTTAGTGAACAAGGCTGCTCAAGGACAGGGTTAGGTGAGTGGCGGTAGTGGTGGTGGTGAGGTTGGGGGGGCGAGGGGGGGGGGTTATTGTGTTAACACAGCCAAATCAAGAAGCTTATTTTACTTTAAAGACTTGTTGAATTAATAGAATGAAATGCGATGTGGTGTCTGGGTCCATAAGCCATGCAACAGCTGGGACACCTTAAATGACCCTGAGCATCCTTTTCTCATCCTGAACAGGTGGATTCAGAACCAGGACCGTTTCAGAACCAGCTCCATGACTCTAACAGATCACTCACATTGAGCTCCATCAGTGCAGCACAGAAAACGCACCATCATGACAGACCCTGGAGCTGAAGGAGAAAATGGGAGGATGAGGGGGGTCAAAGTGAAGTTGGCAGCAGGGATCGATGTGACAAGGGCGCAGCAACCTAATCTCTGACACTTAGAGACAACTAATTACTGAAACATACCAGAAGTGAAATGGAAAGGGTCTGGATGCGCAGGTGATCGATGTGTTCTCCCGGAAGAGCGGTCACTAACCCGACCCACTCAACAAGTGCAAAGCCAATAACACTGACCAACCGCCACATTTAATAGACTGAATCCTGTCGCAGAGACTCCACTCAGGACTGCGCACACACACACACCTACACACGTGCACGCAGGAGAAGCCCGCACCTGGACACACAAACCCACGGACGCAGCTTCATCTCTGTGTGGAAACAGCAGATGTCTTATTGCCGTACCTTTATCTGCCTGCGGAGATGTGGGATCCATTTCCAGAGTTACAGAGAGGACCAGAGGGTCTGGCCCATTCTATCCCCAGCTCTCCGCTTCAGTGTGAGCAGCAAATGCGACATAAAAGAAAAGATGATTAACAGTGGGGGGGACTGAAGGGACGCCGTCAGATGCGCGGTGGTGCTGATGCTGGTGCTGATGCTGCCGCCCGACAGGATGCCATCCCAGGCTGAGGGCTCTGCAGCCTCCCAGCCCGCTGAGGTGCTTCCTGACTCCGCTGGGAGAGGAAGGGGCGGATCAGCCCAGTCCACATCACCGCAGCTGTGCCATGCCCACAAACACGCACAGACACGCACCCACACGCACGCACGGGAGCACTCCACAGTGAGCCAGGGAAATAGTAATCCAAGAAAAGATGTAGAAGAGATGAGAAAAGAAAAGAAGGAATCAAACAACGAATAAGTGTAAAACGGACCTCCTTCTTTATGCCCTTACTGGATAAATGTATTTATAATTATATTAAGAAAATTATTTTTGTGCTTTTGCTCTTGAGCAGAGTCTAAGTTAAGTGGAGATTGTTGCAATATTTCTAAGGCACAGAACTGATGTCTAGAATTTTGCTGTTTTGTAGCTCTCTGATTGATGGAAAAGTGGATTAATTTAATATACCTTAAATCATTTGAAAATCCCATCTACAATAACTTTGGTGCAAATTAGTGACATTAGGCATTAGTGTCACAATAGTAATTAAATAAAATTTCACAGTCTCACGTATGAAAATTGTTTTATTGGTACTGATATTGATCAGTTTCCCAAGTTACCAATCCGATCAAACCAAAAATAATCCAAAAAATCAGTAGAATGTCATGAAATGAATAACACCATTGCGTAACTGGGCTTTGAAACTGATCCCTGAACATTAAGGATCATAGTTAACCAGGTAAAATATGTACATTCACAAGGAGTGTTGAACAGTGTCTCATTACAAAAGCAGTGGAATATTTAGGCCAATGTGTAACCACAGTCCTTAAGGGGTTGAGAGGGAGTTCAACATCTCCTTAGAAGAAAAATTACAAACCATTGTAAATTTGGTTAAAATATACAGTAGTTTATTGTTTTTAAATTAGAAAACCTGTCATTAAAAAGAATAAATAATGTAAAAGCAACCTTATCCACATCAGTAGCCCTGTATATTTGTTTACACACTATTTTTTAAATATACATTTATACTTATATATAGACTATTTATCTTATCTTATAGGCTTATAGGTTATTATAATAACTATATGCTAATAGAAATATCAATAATAAGTCTTTGCTGTTGAATATTCTAATAGTCGGGCACTACAGAGTTTTTTAAGGGCTGGGGCTGACGTGGGCTCTGGTGAAGGTTTGTACTGAGCATGTAAAATGTATGAGGGCTCAGTCAGTACCCCCCCCCACACACACACACACACACACACACACACACTCTGTTCTTATACTGTTTGTACAGGTGGACAGTTTTCTGCCCACAGTGTGAACAATATGTGCTGTTTATTAGCTGTAGAGGTTACCATGTTTAGATCCCATTTATTGCCACATGTTGATGTGCGTATTTACTGTATGATGGAATATAACCTTGTCTAAATCCTGTCAACTACGCAGGATGCACCTGCAAGACATTTTTAATCGCAGCATTATAAAAATTCTCAAAATGTAAATCATGTAAAAACATTTTCTAAAGATTGTACTCGGTTGAAAAAGATCAGAAAAACAAGAGTTTGAGTTCCTTTTAGCAGAATGTACAACCATGAATGAGAAATACTATGCATATTATGTAAATACACAATAATAATTTAATTAAAAAAAAAAAAAAAGCTGTGATATTAATAATAATTTTAGATTCAGGGGGACTTAAAACGATCTACCAGCAGAAATACAACATAACATTCACAATCACGTTTTCATCAGTTGATAATCACACAAAAATGAGACTATTGTTTTTATTACCTGTCTTTGTTTTTGCAGTAGCTACGAACAGCAGATCAGTTATAAATAACATGAATTATACTTGATTGTATTTTCCGCATAGAAAACACAAAGCATTTCACACAATATCACAAAAATAAAAACCCCAATGCATACCCCAGTACATAAAAAATGTCAGTACTCAGGTAAACAGTAATGGAATGAGGATTAAAATGTCATAAACAGACAAACGCGATGGTTCTAGAGGGTTCATAGTGTAAAAGAAAATCTCATAGAACAAAGATCATGTAAATAAACTAAAAAAAAAGGTAAACCTCTGAATGTACTTTTGCAGTAAAAACACTATAAAGCACATCTTTTACTGTGAAGGAAACACATCTCTGTTTCTGTCTGTATTGATTTCATTGGTCACTTTTCATTGTACATGTTAGACAATGGAACAAGCCTTAATGTGTTGAATTGCAGTACATGACCTTGTTCAATGTGATGCAGGAGGTGTCCAGAGCATTTAGGCAGCATATGCTATTAAAGAACAACCCTCTGATGCACAAGTAGGGCAACAGAAAGAAGAAACACCCAGTAAACGGTCATTTTTCATTAGACGACTGGGATAAATGAATTAATGCATTAATGTAACAGTGTTATTTCCACTGCCTTTATCAGACTTATATATAGTGTCCAGGTTTTTTACTGTGTGTTATAGGAAAAGCAGGACAAAAGTAGCTGCAGCCCTGTTTTAAGCAGACTCCTTTACACAAAATGCACGGTTCTGTGCTATAACCTCAGGTCCAGTCTGTATAATAAGAGGATCATCCCAACACCCGTTCGCCTCAGTCCCAGTAAAGACTCCTACATCACATTTATATAAAGCGTGACCCTCACATCTCCTGTTGTAGGATCGTGCTGAATGGAAGCCCTTACATGTGCCCTTGGTAGTCAGAGGAGAAGCACTGGCAAAGCATTTACCCACGAGTCGCCTCCTTAAAGAAGCCTGCAGATTCAGCAGTAAAAGTGATTTGACAGAATTCAGCGAGCCTCCTTCAGAAACAGAGATGTGCAGAATGGGTTCAAAGGCAACAGCACCAAGAGCAGAGGATAAAGACTCAGCAGGGCTAATGAGCAGAGCCGATAGTTGTTGCTGTCGACGCCCAAGGCAAGAAAGGATCAAAGCCAAACCACCCAGTTTTGGCCCCCAGACCATATATTCCACAGGGGTGTCAAACATGCGGCCCAGGGGCCAAATCCAGCCCACCAAATGGTCCAGTCCGGCCCATGTGATGACTGTGTGAAATGCTGAAATTAAACTAAGATATTAACAAACAATCATTTTAGTTCAGGGGCCGCAAACAGACCACTTCAATTTCAACTCTCAACTCTAAATGGTGAAATACTACCATAATATCTAATAAATACTTACAGCTCTTCATGTATTTACACAAAAACTAAATGTAATTTTGCAAAACATGAATAATCTAAAGAAATATGAACAGCCTGAAATGTCTTAAGTACAATTTTAACAATATTATTATCTGTTATTGAATGTTTTGTGTATTTGTAGATCAACTGTGATCTGCATGTTATAATGTCCATATTATTCACATTGTTTTTGTAATGTTCAGATCCAGAACACAGAAGCAGATCACAGACAGAGGTAAAAATTCAACAGTATATAACAGTATTTTTTTTTTTTTTTTTTAAGGAAAAAATTAGGTATTTTACTATATTTAATTTACTGATCATGTACGGTGCTTAAGAAATGTATTAAACCACCTGTCATGGAAACAAGAAAACATAAATAACTTCATAGTTTATTAAAAACTTGTTTCAAATTAATTCTTTTAATTATTCATTAATAAAATGACCAGTTGAAATAACAAAATAGTCTTTGTTGACAAACAATAACCAAAAATATCAATAATTAGTGTGTCCACCTTTGCTGCAGATAGCACTTCACATGTAATTTTACACAGGAATAAAAGATAAGAATTGTAATTGTGCAACTTCATAAAATAAATAGTAATTTGTTGCTGTATTTCCCTTTGCATTTTTGGAAAACATTAAACTGGAAAATTTATGGATAGCAACAATAGTTATATTTTAGCATCAAAGATATGGTTTTGATGAAAAGATCTTGCAAATACATATATTTATGTTGCATATAGAAACATAAAAAGATATTTAGGTAAACAGAAATACTGTTAAATTATGGCAGCAGTGGGAAACACCTTATACTGAGTGGAGGGATAATACATCTGTTAAAAACTGTAGGTGTTCACAAAAAGGAGAAAAACCCTCTCAGCACACTTTGACTCATCACCTGGTGTCCTTTATCTTCTGGAGCTGGATTCAAACAGAATACTTTTTAACAGTCAGTGTGTTCCTTTATCTTCCCTTAAGGCACTTGTACTTTCTGATAACAATAAAGTTGAGCCTGGAGGAAAAAAAATGTGACCAGCCTGATATAAAATAATCTGGCCTTCTGTTATTATCTAGTCGGTCGAACAACAGATAGGGTCAAGTTTTTCCAATAAGATGAAGGCCTCACTGAGATATCCACATGCTGAAAGTCCTTTTGTTTTGCAATAAGGATATTTCTATTATCTTGTCAAACACCACATAAGTCAATGTGATATTACTTAACTCATAAAGACCCGCTGTTACTTTTGTGTCAGTTCCCAAATGATTTTTTTCTCTCTCTGTTTAACGTTTCTGAAGTGATTTATCACCGTTTATTGTAACGTCTGTGGGTTTTTCTGTCTCTTTATCTCTCTCTGTCACCTGTATATAAGGTCTCCAGTCCAGATTGTCTTTGCAATGCATGACTTTCCAGCGTGTTTCTTAGCCTGTCTTCCAGTGTATGACCAGTCTTCTGCCCCTTGGATTTCCCTGTCTGCCGCCTGCCCTTATGACCCGTGTTCGCTACCCTGATTTCGTCGCCGATTCGACCCCCGCCTGTCAAACGATCTCTCCGTGCCTGTCCCCTGTCTTCCGTCCCTGACTCCGTCTTAAACCTGATCCCCGCTGGATTCACCGTTACCGACCCCGGACCGTCTCAGACCACTGGATTCACCTTAAACCGGACAAAATAAAAGACTGTTAATCCTTATTCTGGTCTGCATCTAGTTTCTCTGTCTGATCCGTGTTATTTATTATCATATTATCCTCAGTATTTTATGTTTTCTCAGTGTAAATCAAGTATTTTTCCAGATTTAATTTATTGATCATGTAGCTCTTCACAAAAGCTTAGATTGCAGTTAGTTGTTATAGTATCAGAAACAGAGAAAACTGAAGAAAACGTGACTTTTTCAGTAAAATATCACGAACTGAACATAAACCAAGTGTCTCCATTCACTGTCATTGATCCAACACTATGGGTTTTACTGGTGAATCACTGTTGTAGAAGATGACGGTTGGATTAGTTTTCTAATAATCTTACTAAATGATGAAACAATGAGTTCAAGTCATCTCTTTAAGCTTGCAAGAAGAAAGGAAAAAATACAACCGACGCCTCCCTTTCTAACTCACAGTTTGTTGAACCCTCCCTTTTATTCCCATGCAGGTTCAAAGACAGTAGATAAGACAAAGGGAGTTTACAAAAACTGGTTATAACTGGCTCTTTGTTAGAAAATGAACTGGTCTTCATAATTCTGACCTTGATATTCTTTTGTAGGTACAGGATGAACAGTTAAATAAGAAGTTATAAAATTAGAAACATGCTAAATTATCATGAAATGAAAGAAATGCCCATTACTACAATCATTTATACAATGTGATAATAATAAACCCATCAATGACTGTGTTTCCATGGTAACTAAAGAGCCTCTGGAACATTCAAATGGGTCATATCTGATGACCATGAGAAGATGATAAACTGCATTTTACACCAATTATTTACATGTATTGATAGAATTAGTGGCTCAACGTGTATTAAACATTTTATATCAGTAGCTGTTTTGGGTCTTTATGGGTTTAAGACTCTCCATATGATTCTCATGCACGTGCCTGATGGTGGGGCGTCATTTTCACTGTATCCTGGATGAAATAACCAGACATCATCCTTTTCCTGAACCTCAAATGAAAGCAGAGGAAACTCAATACGAGGCTGAGGCAGAGCTTAATATTGACATTTCTTTAGTTATTGAACCTACTATATGTCACTGCATGTTCTACCACTAATTCATAAGTGTTGAGGCAGTGCAGCTGGAAGGATCTATTTCTGATCAAAGCTGGTCTGTGTAGCTTCCTGCAGACTGTAAGAGACATGTGTTAATGCAATCACAGTGATATAGATAAATATAGATCAAACCTTGTGTTGGTAGGAGAAGCTTCAATGGAAATTATTCAGCAGTCAAATCAAAATAGTCTTAAAATGGATGCATAGGTCCCTAAAGGATAAAGTAGACATATTTTATTCAACGTGGAAATCGTTCAGTGACTATTATATTAAAAAAAATAAACCATCATAAAAATATTAAAATAAATAAATAAAATGTAATAAGCTAAAAAAAAAAAAGAAGAAAGAAATAAAGAGCAAATGACATCCTCTGTGGGTTTATTTATTTGAAATATATTTGTATTTGATAAATCCCAGTAAAAATAAATAAATATGGATGCATAGCGACAGTGACGGCACCATTTACAGTCTTTAAATGTGAACTACAATACATGGAAAATAATATATATAACCCCTTGTAGTCTGTTCCACTGTTCTTTTAAGGAGGCAACACTTGACACTGTGAATGCACATGTGTTCCTGGATGTTCATGGATCAATTTCAAAGGTCTGTTTCAGTAACAGTGTTATTGATTTCATGATATTCTACTGTTTTTTTGGATCATTTTTTGTTTTGTTTTTAATTTTTAATTGACCTGAGATTATATGTCCAATCATGACTAATGCCACTAATTTGCATCATAGTTATTGAATGTGCTATATAAATGCTCTATGCAATCACCCCCCCCCGCCCCCACCACCACCACCATCTTTCTCTCTGGCTACGGTCACACAACAGGTCTCATTCATAGTTCAGATTTTTATTTTTTGGTGTTCATGTGACTGGTATCAGTTTTGAATGTGACCTACATGTTCAAAACTGCTCCTGATGTAACACATGACCACACAGATGCATACTGTTTATGGGAGGAAACATGGTTATACTGCTTCAAGGATACATCTCATCCCTCTTCTCCCCTGTTTCCTCAGTTTTATTTTTCCCTTTAAGCTATCATGTTTTTTTATATTAATCCTTTTTTTTTTTTTTAAAGTCTACACTTTCAGTAAACTCTTCCATATTCATTTTCAATAATCCTAAATAGAAAATGTCCTCAAATGGTTTAATTTAATGAAGAAATTAAACTATCAAGAACACACACGAACTTCACTTCAGTTTTTTTTTTTTTTTTGGACTCTTCTGTGGGACCGTTAAAATCCTGTCCCACACTGTGCCCCCTCCTGGATGCCTCCAGGATGGGGTTCAGGATAATAAAGTTAATCTTGACTTTTTGTTTGACCAGGTGGGTCCGGACGTCATGTTTTCGGCTTTTTTTTTTGTTAGGTTTTAGTTGGCGGTTGTGTTGTGTAGGGTAGCGGTACGTGGTCAGGTTCTACGGCCCTGTACAGGGTTGGCCTGGCCCACATACCGTCCTTATGTTAAGTTGGCCGGCTCACCTTGGTCCATTTTTTTTTGAAACTTTGGTTTATTTTTGGGCATGGGAGGGATTTAATGGAAAGTAAAAACTAAAAAAATTAAGATCTTCAAATTTTAATGTGTCCTGTCACATGTTAGAACTTTTAGGCCATAATGAACACCACTACATGTATCACGTTATAAATGCCTGTACCACCATTATGTCGGTCTCTGTACCATTACATTTGGCTGACTCTTTTATCCAAAGTGACTTGCAAGGTATAGGCATGTATAGTGTAAAGGGTCTTGCCCAGGGACCCACTTGGGATTCAAACTGACAACCTTCTGCACAAAGTCAGCAGCGTGAACCACTAAGCCACCCAGTCACCATACCCTACCACCACCGTCACTATCTGTACCACCACTTTGTCACTATCTGTAGTGACTGGATAGCTTAATAGTTTATGCCACTGACTCTAGTGTGGAAGGTTGCCAGTTCGAATTCCAGGTGGGCCCTTGGGCAAGACACTTTACACTATACATGCCTATACCTTCTAAGTCGCTTTGGCTAAAGGCATCAGCCAAATGTATTGTACTATCTGAACCACCACTGTCACTATCTGTACCACCACACTTTGTTACATTACATTTGGCTGACACTTTTATTCAAAGCGACATGCAAGGTATAGGCATGTTTAGCGTAAAGGGTCTTGCCCAAGAACCCACCTGGGATTTGAACTGGCAACCTTCTGCACCAAGTCAGTGGTGTAAATCACTAAGCCACCCACTCACTATAGTGTACCACCATGTCACTATCTTTACCACCACTTTGTCACTATCTGTAGTGACTGGATAGCTTAATAGTTTACGCCACTGACTCTGGTGTGGAAGGTTGCCAGTTTGAATTCCAGGTGGGCCCTTGGGCAAGACCTTTTACGCTATACATGTCTATACCTTGTAAGTCGCTTTGGATAAAGGCATCAGCCAAATGTAACTCACTATCTGTACCACCACTAAGTCTCTGTCTATACCACTACATTACATTTGGCTGACGCTTTTATTCAAAGCGACTTACAAGTTATAGGCATGTATAGCGTAAAGGGTCTTGCCCAAGAGCCCACCTGGGATTCGAACTGGCAACCTTCTACCCCAAACTCAGTGGTGTAAGCCACCCAGTCACTATACCGTACCACCACCATGTCCGTCACTACCTGTGCCACTACGGATTGCTTTTCAGCTAAACAACTTTATTAAGCACTTTGAGAAATCATGTATGTAGTGCGTTAATTCACTGACCATCTGAATCCTTATCCTATCCCTATTTTTCCATTATATTTGGGTGCTATTCACTTCATATCTGAAAATGTTTATGCTGTTCAGACTAACGCATCATTCCAGGTCACATAGGGGTAAAAACATCAGGCCACGTTAACCTGCAGTGTGACCGTAGCCTCTTTTTTATTTAACCCCAACTAGTCAAGGCAGACGACCATCCTCAAGGAGTCTGGGTCTGCTTGAGGTTTCTGCCTTTTTTTTTTTTTTTTTTTAAAGGAAGTTTTTCCTCGCCACTGTCACTCGTGGTGGGTTCTGAAAATTTGACACAAGAGTTAGGTTGCCATTGGCTGTAAGTTACAATTTGGCACAAAGTAAAATTTGTTAACATCCTGGTAGGTGCCCCTATACCACTGCCACTAAAGTTATTTGATTGAAGGGCATTGGTCTCTATTTTTTCCATCTCCTTCTGTCTCATTAATAGTGCAGTTGTTGCCGTCCCCCTCTTCCCTGCTGTTCTCCAGCTCCCTTAAGATGTGCTTCCCTTGGCTCCAGGTTGCAGAGGACTAGGAACTTGTTTTGGTAAGTGTCTGTACATGTGACAGATGTAATGTTGTATAAACTTTTTGGACTGGGGTTTATGCATTTACTTTGCAAACGCATCCAGCCGTCTTAACGGGGGAGGGTGTGACAACCCCAGTGTCTGGTTTACTCCTGGATTTCTGTCTTACCTGTTCTTTCTCCTCGTCCTCTTTACAGGTGACCAGTCGGGTGCCTTGGGCTCTTCCTGCCTGACCTGGTTGTGGCCACAACGTTAAGCCCAGAAGTGGCAGAGGCTGACGCTCTTGCTCACAGCTGCGCTGCCCCGGCCGGGGGGGGGGGGGGGGGGGGGGGGGGGGGGGGGGGGGGGGGGGGGGGGGGGGGGGGGGGGGGGGGGGGGG